>CAMRHE010001426.1:0-102249 GCA_947044405.1 Leptodactylus fallax | reverse complement strand
GCACTTATTAATAATAGTTCCCCCTCTGACCTTATTATTAATAGATCCTCCTTATAAATAACCCCCTTTATTAATAATTGTTCCCGCAGTCTTATTAATAATAGTTCCTCCTAATACATATAAATAAGGGAGTAACTATTAATAATAAGGCTGGGGGAACTATTATTAATAAGTGGAGGGGCTTATCAGTAATTGCGCCCTTTTATTTTTCATAAAATACTAAAACTTTAACTCACTTTACCACGATCCCGTGATGAGTCAAGATGCTGAAGTCACTGCCTGCAAAGTGGACTCAGGAACAGGGTCCGACACAGAGGGCGCGATGCAGTGACGTCATATCTCCCTGTCTTCTATATAGTCATCTACGTCAGAACAGGGACTTTACAGCTCCCTATTCTAGTATAGATGTCCACAGTATTAGTGTGCATATCACACCAATACACTGGTAACTAAGGCTCCCCCGATCCGGGTCATCAGACCAAATGTCTGGTGCTGCAGATCCCGGGGCCCCTTTGGAGACGAGGGTCCTAGGCTCTTGCCTAGGTTGCACCCCTCTCTAACGCTAGGCCTACCACTATGTTACAGAGCAGAATACAGAGATAAACAACATACAGTGGGGAAAAAAGTATTTAGTCAGCCAGCAATTGTGCAAATTCTCCCACTTAAAAAAATGAGAGAGGCCTGTAATTGACATCATAGGTAGACCTCAACTATGAGAGACAAAATGAGAAAACAAATCTAGAAAATCACATTGCCTGATTTTTAAAGAATTTATTTGCAAATTATGGTTGAAAATAAGTATTTGGTCAATAACAAAAGTTCATCTCAATACTTTGTTATATATCCTTTGTTGGCAATGACAGAAGTCAAAAGTTTTTTGTAAGTCTTCACAAGATTGGTACACACTGTTGCTGGTATGTTGGTCCATTCCTCCATGCAGATCTTCTCTAGAGCAGTGATGTTTTGGAGCTGTCGCTGGGCAACACGCACTTTCAACTCCCTCCAAAGGTTTTTCTATGGGGTTGCGATCTGGAGACTGGCTAGGCTACTTCGTTGTCCTGGCGGTGTGCTTGGGATCATTGTCATGTTGAAAGACCCAGCCACGTTTCATCTTCAATGCCTTTGCTGATGGAAGGAGGTTTGCACTCAAAATCTCACGATACATGGCCCCATTCACTCTTTCATGTACACGGATCAGTCGTCCTAGTCCCTTTGCAGAGAAACAGCCCCAAAGCATGATGTTGCCACCCCCATGCTTCACAGTAGGTATGGTGTTCTTTGGATGCAACTCAGCATTCACTCTCCTCCAAACATGACGAGTTGTGTTTCTACCAAACGGTTCTACTTTGGTTTCATCTGACCATATGACATTCTCCCAATACTCTTCTGGAACATCCAAATGCTCTCTAGCAAACTTCAGATGGGCCCGGATATATACTGGCTTAAGCAGGGGGACATGTCTGGCACTGCAGGATCAGAGTCCCTGGAGGCGTAGTGTGCTACTGACGGTAGCCTTTGTTACGTTAGTCTCAGCTTTCTGCAGGTCATTCACTAGGTCCCCCCATGTGGTTCTGGGATTTTTGCTCACTGTTCTTGTGATCATTTTGACCCCACGGGGTAAGATTTTGCATGGAGCCCCTGATCTAGGGAGATTATCAGTGGTTTTGTATGTCTTCCATTTTCTAATTATTGCTCCCACAGTTGATTTCTTCACACCAAGCTGCTTGCCTATTGCAGATTCAGTCTTCCCAGCCTGGTGCAGGTCAGGTCTACAATTTTGTTTCTGGTCTCCTTCTACAGCTCTTTGGTCTTCACCATAGTGGAGTTTGGAGTGTGACTGAGGTTGTGGACAGGTGTCTTTTATACTGATAACAATTTCAAACAGGTGCCATTACTACAGGTAATGAGTGGAGGACAGAGGAACCTCTTAAAGAAGAAGTTACAAGTCTGTGAGAGCCAGAAATCTTGCTTGTTTGTAGGTGACCAAATACTTATTTTCCACCATAATTTGCAAATAAATTCTTAAAAAATCAGACAATGTGATTTTCTGGATTTGTTTTCTCATTTTGTCTCTCATAGTTGAGGTCTACCTATAATGTCAATTACAGGACTCTCTCATCTTTTTAAGTGGGAGAACTTGCACAATTGGTAGCTGACTAAATACTTTTTTTTCCCCACTGTACCTCTGTTATGTATGTCACTTATGTAGATTTGGAGAAAAGTAACTTTGAAGTATTATGCAAATGAGGCAGTTGATGAACTTGTGGGTGGACCTCCTACTCTTGGAGGATAGCTGTTGCTGCTTGAGTAGGATGGGCAATGTCATAGAAGTGAGAAGATCAACTCCCACTGCATTGGGTGGCACAGGTAGGAGATGGCAGGGGTATGAGTGGCAAGAGCAGCGCTACCAAGCATGAAGGCCCGCCCCCAGTGCATCAACTCATTTGCTTCAATGTTGTTTTTCTCCAAATCCACAAAATGACATATATCACAAATGTAACATTCTCTATAACATGGTGGTGGCAGTTGAATATGCTTGGGTAAGATGGAAGACTCAATCTAAATAAAGATAGTCTAAGCCTAGCAGAGTTATGCTGAAGAAGAGCCAAATTTATCACTGGGATTCATGTTAATAGATTTTCTGACCATTGTATAAACAATGCTACATCTGTTGCCGCCCCTGCTACCTCTTGTGTCACCCCCTCTACCTCATAGATTGTAAGCTCTTGCGAGCAGGGCCCTCAGTCCCAGTGTGTGAATTGACTATTTCTTTGTAATGTATCTTTTTTGTCAGTACTTGAACCCTACAAGTTGTAAAGTGCTGCGGAATATGTTGGCGCTATATAAATAAAATGTATTATTATTATTATTATTATTATAAGTAGATGAATGATAGACTTTTCGTTATGCCACCTCTTGGGTGCTATACTTCAGACTAGCATTTGCTTGCAAAAACTGACACACAGCAATTAATACAGTACTATGGCACATAATATGATTTGACAACCCAAACTGGCAAATGTGTGACAAATGACTGTTCTTCTTGGTGTGTAACTATAATAAATGGTCCAGATACATTTGCCCCATTGTGTACAGCAGCATTATAACTGTGCTCACATCAAGGGAATATTTCTGCATCCTGCAATCTGTGGAATATTTTGCATATTCATTTGCATTTGATTAAATAGGCTTTTCTGAATTGCCTATCACTTGCTCTGACCTAGTCATTGTACAATTACTTATTATTCTAAGGATTGATAAACACATGGCGTGGCAAATTTTTGGCATCAGAAAACACAAGTTTTTGCACTATAGAAGGCAGTCAATAGAGAAATCAAGATTTGCTGTACTGTATACACCACAAAATGTACAGAAGTTACAGCATATTGTCCAACGATCCTCTATTTTACACTGTGCAGTCCAGTATAGGGGGACTGATAATGACCTTTTTATTTCAAGTAAAGGTAGTATGTCCCTAACCCTAACTTAGTGCAAGTGACTATTACTGTATACAAGAGAATGCTGACATGAGCTGACATTAGCTCTCTTATTGCCTACACCTATGAAACAATCTTCACCTTTCATGGTCTAAAAGGCTTTGATACATGAGACCCAATAAAACTAAATAAGTATAATATGGCATTGGGTAAATGTGCATGAGTACACACTAAAGTAAGCCTCTGCCCTGTCTCCTGATGAATCTTCAGGCATTACAGTCATGGCCAAAAGTTTTGAGAATGATACAAATATTAATTTTTACAAAGTCTACTGCTTCAGTTTTTCTAATGGCAATTTGCATATACTCCAGAATGTTATAAAGAGTGATCAGCTTAACAGCAATTACTTGCAAAGTCAATATTTGCCTAGAAAATGAACTTTATCCCCCAAAACACATTTCAACATCATTGCAGCCCTGCCTTAAAAGGACCACCTAACATCGTTTCAGTGATTGCTCCATTAACACAGGTGTGGGTGTTGATGAGGACAGGGCTGGAGATCAATCTGTCATGATTAAGTAAGAATGACATCACTGGACACTTTAAAAGGAGGCTGGTGCTTGCCATCATTGTTTCTCTTCTGTTAACCATGGTTATCTCTAAAGAAACATGTGCAGTCATCATTGCACTGCACAAAAATGGCCTAACTGGGAAGAGTATTGCAGCTAGAAAGATTGCACCTCAGTCAACAATCTATCGCATCATCAAGAACTTCAAGGAGAGAGGTTCCATTGGTGCCAAAAAGGCTCCAGGCCGCCCCAGAAAGACCAGCAAGCGGCAGGACCGTCTGTTAAAAGTGTTTCAGCTGCGGGATCGGGCTACCAGCAGTGCAGAGCTTGCTGAGGAATGGCAGCAGGCAGGTGTGAGTGCATCTGCACGCACTGTGAGGCGGAGACTCTTGGAGCAAGGCCTGGTCTCAAGGAGGGCAGCAAAGAAGCCACTTCTCTCCAGAAAAAACATCAGGGACAGACTGATATTCTGCAAAAGGTACAGGGAGTGGACTGCTGAGGACTGGGGTAAAGTCATTTTCTCTGATGAATCCCCTTTTCGATTGTTTGGAACATCTGGAAAACAGCTTATTCGGAGAAGAGGAGGTGAGCGCTACCACCAGTCTTGTCTCATGCCAACTGTAAAGCATCCTGAAACCATTCATGTGTGGGGTTGCTTCTCAGCCAAGGGAATCGGCTCTCTCACAGTCTTGCCTAAAAACACAGCCATGAATAAAGAATGGTACCAGAATGTCCTCCAAGAGCAACTTCTCCCAACCGTCCAAGAGCAGTTTGGCGCTCAACAATGCCTTTTCCAGCATGGTGGAGCACCTTGCCATAAAGCAAAGGTGATAACTAAATGGCTCAGGGAACAAAACATAGAGATTTTGGGTCCATGGCCTGGAAACTCCACAGATCTTAATCCCATTGAGAACTTGTGGTCAATCATCAAGAGACGGGTGGACAAACAAAAACCAACAAATTCAGACAAAATTAAAGCATTGATTCTGCAAGAATGGACTGCTATCAGTCAGGATTTGGTCCAGAAGTTGATTGAGAGCATGCCAGGGAGAATTGCAGAGGTCCTGAAGAAGAAGGGTCAACACTGCAAATATTGACTTGCTGCATTAACTCATTCTAACTGTCAATATAAGCTTCTGTTACTCATAATATGAATGCAATTATATTTCTGTATGTGATAAAAACATCTGACAAACACACATAAAAACCAGAGGGCAGCAGATCATGTGAAAATATAATATTTGTGTCATTCTCAAAACTTTTGGCCATGACTGTACATTTTAGAAAGCATATTCTTTAAGGGAAAACACTTTTGTGTTCTTTCATATGCAGAAATAGCCATGTTAGAGCTTTAATTATGACATATAAAAATGCTTATGTCATATATATATAATGTGCTCACAAAGTTCTGTTGGGCAGATGTATGCCATAGGAGGAACATTTCTACATATCTTTGGCTGGTGTTTATTGGTGTACCTTTATGCAACATTACAGAAAAATGTAATTTTGGTTGTAGTTTTGTTTTTTTAATTATAACTATATGGGGAAAAAAGCAGATGCTTCTCAGTTTTTTGTTTTATTTTTTACCCATGATGTCATTGCTAGATGGAGGCATACATATGCCTGATCCATCTATTCTGTGGCACTGGTCAAACATGTACACATACGTAATACCTAAACTTTGTAATGTATGGCATTCTTACATCAAAAGGCTCAGAATCACTAAAAAATGAGTATAGGTAAAAAAAAATGTCCAGAAGGCATTCTACACTTAAAGTATCTGTACCAATAGATATATTGTGCCAAACCATGAACCTATTTAATGTCTGTCAATGCGTTATGGTTATTAGCCAGTTAAAAGGCAGAAAATTACCAACAATGAATAAGAAAACTACAATGTAACCTCTACCCTATAAAATGTTAAAGTTGGAAAAAAAAAAGCAAAAATAGTACAAGTATTGTCCTTATAGTTTGGCCAAAAAGAATAACCTATAAATCTTTAATTATTTCCTTCCTATTCCAAACATTGCACATGACCTCTCATTTTACCTTTTGTGACAATTCACTGTTAGTAATACAATTCAAAGACCAAGATAGAGATTTTACTTTAGGACAGGACACAGCAGACTGTTCACTATTAATCATATATCCTGTTTTGTATGCTAACTAGAGTAGGAAATACTATACATTAGCAGTCCTTTACATGAAGGTGTGCGTGCATTTGCAGTAGAAATGTATGACCACATTGCCGCACGCACCTTTATTCATTACTGATTATCTATGTCCTTTTCAGATCCAAGCATGTTCTGACTCAATAGCTTGGCTGCAAGTGTGAGGTTGTGAGAGTGTCCTGTAGTCTCTATGCTAACCAGCAATTTACACCAAGATATCTATCAGATAGTGTTCAACTCAACTGAGGAGGCGTAGATAAGACTCCAGATGCTTTAATCCAGGTAAATCTTGTAGAACCTCATACAGCAGTAGGTGAAAAATGATGAAATACCAGGAGCTGAGCAGACATGTTGCTTACAAAGAAGTGAAACTAAACTGAGAGAGAGAGAGGAGGAGCTACAGCATCACAGCTAAGGATACAGAGAGAGAAAAGGGACAAACTACAAAGACAAACAGTATCACAGATACATGTCAGTGAATTAAACCAAGTCCTGGGACATGACACTCCCCGCCTGAAATCTTTAGATTTCAATGAAAACAAACATTAAATGTCCTGAGATGTCCATAAAGTCCTCTTCAAACCTGAAAAACAAAAAAGAAACATGCACAACAAACAATAATCAACAGTTAGTCCAAATAAACCAATCTTCAGGTCGGGAAGCCGCAATTTGCCAACACCTCCACCGACCCACACTGTAATCCACAAGAACACGGTTTTAGTTCATGGAAGGAAGCTCCCCGCCATGAGCTGTGAATGGTGTCCTTATCTTCTTTTATGTGATGTCTCCTCTTGGAAGAAGAAGCACCAGTTCATTAATTGGGCGGAAGAAAACTCGCACTGAGCCTCCCTTGGTTACCTTGACCTCCACTTTCCGAGTCTTCCCATCATCACTAGGGACAACTTTAGTGATGAGACCCATAGGCCATTCATTCCGATGGACTTCTTTATCCCTTAGAAGGACGAGGTCACCCACCTGGAGATTAGGTTTTGAGGTCTGCCATTTGTGACGGCTCTGTAGCATGTGGAGGTACTCTGTTTTCCAGCGGTGCCAGAACACATTGGACAGGTGTTGAACTTGTTTCCATTGGCGTCTGTAAATGTCACTGTGATCTAAGGTACGTGGAGAGGTAGCAGCAGTACCAATTTTCTGAGTAAGAAGCGTTGCTGGGGTTAAGATAATTGGAGATTCAGGGTCTGAAGATACTGGGACAAGTAGCCTTGCATTGATTATCGCAGACACTTCAGCAAGAAAGGTTATTAACGTCTCATGGGTAAGCAGTGTCGACTTGTGGTCCATCAACATAGAGTCAAGGATTCTGTGTGTGATCCCAATCATACGTTCCCAGGAACCTCCCATATGGGATGAATGTGGAGGGTTAAACGTCCAAGTGCACCCATTGTTGGATAAGAAGTTGTCTAACTGCAGTTCTTTGCAGGCTCCAACGAAGTTAGTGCCACAGTCAGACCTCAGTTGTTTCTCAGCAGGCAGTGGAGTGTTCCAGTCCATGTTCTCAGTGGTAAGCTGTCTTAGTAATATCTTGCCTTGAATGGTGATGGGAGCAATGAAACCAAGAGGATCATAAATGCTGTTCACAACAGATAAAACTCCTCGTTTGGTGAAAGGTTTGTCACAAGAAGACACTTGGAATGTGAATGTGTCTTGTTCAGTGTTCCATAGCAATCCTAGGCTGCGTTGCATAGGAGGAGTATCAGAACTGAGATCAAGATCCTTCAAGTTGATTGCATGATCATCAGAGGGAAATGCCTTCATTACTTCCATATTGTTGGAGATGATCTTGTGAAGTATGAGATTAGCTACAGACAGCATTTCCTGTGTTCTAGAGAGGAGATCGATCACTTCTTCACTTGCAGGTAAGGATTTAAGACCATCATCAACATAGAAGTTCCTCTCAACAAACTGACGAGCATCAGAGCCATACTCTTTCTCACCTTCATGGGCGGTCCTTCTCAGTCCATAGATCGCTACTGCAGGAGATGGGCTATTGCCAAAGACATGTACCTTCATCCGGTAATCTATGACTTCATTGTTGACATCATTGTCCTTATGCCATAGGAACCTGAGATAGTTTCTGTCATCATCCTTAACAATGAAGCAATGAAACATCTGTTGGATGTCGGCCATCACTGCAACTGGTTCCTGTCTGAAACGGATTAAGACTCCTATGAGGCTGTTGTTTAGGTTAGGACCAGTGAGGAGCAGGTTGTTGAGAGAGACGCCTTCATACTGAGCACTAGAATCGAACACGACCCTGATTTGGTCAGGTTTGCGAGGGTGATACACGCCAAATGATGGAAGGTACCAGCATTCTTCTCCTTCCTTTAATGGAGGTGCAGGTTCTGCATGATCTCTCTCAAAAACCTTCTGCATGAACCCTACAAAGTGTTTCTCCATCTCTGGTTTCCTCTTGAGGGTACGTTTTAAAGAGGAAAATCTAGAAACTGCTTGCTTCAGATTGTTTGGTAGTTTTGATCTCGGGGAGCGGAAAGGTAAGGGTGCTACCCAGCTGTTGGAATCATCTTGAATGAATTCCTTGTCCATAAGTTTGAGAAATTCTTTATCAGCTATTGCCGGTGCCAGCTTGTTGTCATCACTTGTTGTATTGAACACTGTTAATCCAAGGGTGTCGTCCCCAGGCAGGAAAGTATTCACGTTGTCTTGGTGATTATTCAGCCACTTACTGTTGCTTATCTTCTCTTTCACTTGGTAGTGATGTGGACATAGCTGAAAACAAGTGCTGCGACCATTTGGTAACATATGCGTCTTAAATGAAGAAATATTGGTGGGCCTTTTCATCCTACCTATGCACACGTTGCCAATGATTACCCATCCTAGATCGGGCGCTGGGCAAATGGTGCATCATGTGGTCCATTAATTTGCTGGCGTATTTTGTGCAGTCTGAGAATGTCTCTACCTAGCAGAAGTAGAATGTCTGCATTTTTGTCAAGGGATGGTATTTCACTGGCTATAGCCCTTAGATGGGGTGCTGGAAAGCCGCCTCTGGTGTGGGTATCTCTTCTCTGTTTGATGGTATCTGGTTGCACTCAACAAGTGTGGGCAAAGGTATCTCCAAATTGCCCTTGAGAGAAGCTATTACAAGACCACTGGCCCTTCTTCCAGAAACCTCTGATATGCCACTACAAGTACCCAAGGTATATGGATAAGTATCACCCTTTAAGTTAAACAGATCAAAGAGTTCTGACCTTGCAAGTGAGTGGTTGCTCTGGTCGTCCAAGATGGCGTACACCCTCAGAGCCCTTTCTGGTTGGCCCTTGGGGTATATATTGACTAGGCATATCCTTGCACAGGACTTGTCACAAAGGTCTTCTCCGCAGACTTCTGTACATGAGGAAGATACTGTGGTAGTATTTGCTGATTGATCTGTGTTCTCCCCGCCATGCTTAGTTGGGGAAGGGGAACCTCTAGGTGGTGTGGCACTAGGCTGGGCTGGATGAAGAGCTTGTACATGGTCCTCACTGCCACACTCTATACACTTAATAGCAATTTTACAGTCTCTAGAAACATGTTCAGTAGAGGAACAACATTTGAAACATATCCCTAGTTTCTTTAGAAGCTCTTTACGTTCCTGGATTGGTTTCCTCCTGAAGCCAATACACTTCTTGAGGGGATGGGCTTCTTGTGAATAGGACACAGACGGTTAGGATTTTCTACCTTTTCGTCTTGGTTGCTGTTGCAACTGCTTTCTTCTGGTGCTGATGTAGGTATAGGAAGAATATCAGTCTTTTTCACCGAAACTGGGCCTCTGCGGTTTCTGTAGTTAGAATGTGAGCTGTCATACTTAATAAGAGGTGAACCAGGAACACTGGGATCCCCATAGGAAAGCTTGGGTCATTCTTGGATTCTGCAATGTTCTTGATAAACTCACAGAAGTAGGAAAATGGAGGAAGGAGACTCTATTCTCATTTTTGTATCTTGACCCAACTGTGGTCCACCTTTCTTGAATATTATATGGCAACTTGGTGACTATCGGGTTTACCCCACGGCAGTGTCCAGGTAACTGAGGCCCGGTAGGGGTGTCCGCCTTAGCCAGTAGGAGCTCCATGAGTAGGTCACTAAGTTCTTGAAATTTCTGATGATCCTTACCAGATATCTTTGGAAACCCTTGCAACCGTTTGAACAGAGCATTCTCTATTGCTTCAGGACTGCCATAGGTTTTCTCCAGTCTTTCCCAAGCAGCGGTAAGGCCTGCTATGGGGTTGTAAATGTGGCGGATCTGAGTCTTTTAGCACGTTCTGTGGACTGTGGGCCAAGCCACCGGATAAGCAAATCTAGTTCTTCAGCTGCAGTAATGCCAAGGTCACTGATTGCAGTTTTGAAGGAACATTTCCAGCCTCTGTAGTTCTCAGGTTGGTCATCGAACCTTGTGAGTCCAGTCTTAGTAAGCTCACGGCGAACCATGTACCTTGCAAACTCTGACATGTCTGTTCTCTCTGACTTTAAATATTGAGTTGCTGGCTGAGTAGCGGTGATTACGTTGTTAGTGGGGTTCTGGTTAACAGAGGTAGGTAGCGTAGGGGCTGCGTAGGCATTCAGCCTAGGAGCTAGCTTAAAGTCCATAGGTTTAGCCACATATGGATGTGAGACTGGACGGTTGTTTGCAGTCTGGTGGTATGGTGTCACATTGGTGTTTACCTGAGTATCAGTATATTGCATTTGCTGGGTGCAAGGCTTTGGGAATCCATGAAGGAAGAAGAAACTGGATGCTGGACAGGCGGGCATTGTACTGACCTTGAATGCGGTGTGCTTCAGAAGATACTGTGCCCTGTTGCACTGGAGAAATGTTGTCCCTGACGGAACATTTGTGGCAAATAGGGATTCACTGCTTTGGCTTAGTACATAGTCTCTTGTGCGCTTGAGGGGATCCTCTGCTTCCACATCACACAAACTGGTGCTGTCGCTTTCACTTCCACTGATGGCCTGTTCTAAAATGCTTAACCTTGCCATGCTGCAGCATGCTCATACTGTTTCTCTAGAGCTTCCATTTCTGCTTTCTGTTGAGCTGCCTTAGCTTCCATCTCTGCTTTCTGTTGTGCAAAGGCTGCCTGTATCTTAGTAGCTTCCACCTCTGCACGTGCTTTTATAAGTTGCTCACTGAGTGTGGAAGATTTTGAGGAACGTGACTTAGATGTACGCTTTGAACGCTTGGTAGACTCAGAAACATGGGATGCCATTTCCTGCAGTTGCGCAATTCTTGCCTCTGTCCTTAACTTAGTTTCATGTACTAAGCTGTCTCGTTCTGAATTGAGATGCTGGAAGCTTTGCAATTCAACTAAGGAATCGTCTGTATGAAGTTTCCTCAATATGCTTTCATACTCCTCAGCTTTCATTTTATAATGTCCATGCATAGCACAAAGCTGTCGCGAGCTCCCTCTAGTGGTGATATATGGTATGCAGGCAAGCACATGGCAGACATCTTAGTCTGTATTTTCTGCCACCATTTTGAGAGTTCACAGGAATGTTCATGCTTTAAACCTTCTAGATTGTCTCTAACCTGTTTAATTGAGCGTCTAGCCTTCTCACTGGGCTGCAGACTGAGGTCCATGCTCCTTGTGCTTCAGGGTGCCCTTCAGCCATGATGCAACTCAAACAGGATAAATATAACTTGCTGGAGTAAGATGGCTGCTTGCTGAATCTTCTTATGCTGAGGGAGTCTGAGCTGCAGATGCAACTTACACAATGCTGATTCCTTCTGGCTTCAGGTAACTTGCTGTGACTGACTGTATGTCAGAAGTTGGTGAACTGTCTTACAGCCGTATCTGGCGTCTTTATGCATCATTTTTCACTGTTCTGACTCAATAGCTTGGCTGCAAGTGTGAGGTTGTGAGAGTGTCCTGTAGTCTCTATGCTAACCAGCAATTTACACCAAGATATCTATCAGATAGTGTTCAACTCAACTGAGGAGGCGTAGATAAGACTCCAGATGCTTTAATCCAGGTAAATCTTGTAGAACCTCATACAGCAGTAGGTGAAAAATGATGAAATACCAGGAGCTGAGCAGACATGTTGCTTACAAAGAAGTGAAACTAAACTGAGAGAGAGAGAGGAGGAGCTACAGCATCACAGCTAAGGATACAGAGAGAGAAAAGGGACAAACTACAAAGACAAACAGTATCACAGATACATGTCAGTGAATTAAACCAAGTCCTGGGACATGACAAAGCAAATTATATATCAGTATTTGTTTTGTCCGTTGTCACTTTCCCCCTGTCTCCCTCTGTATGATGTCTGGGGCATCTCACTCCCGCCCTCATTTTATCCTCACTGCTCCTTCTGTTTTCACATCTCTTTCTATTTCCTTCTCTGTCTCTTTGTTGTCAAATCGCCACCTTATCACCAAGCCTGCCCTTGTCTTCCCTGTTCCATGTGCGTGCTATTATTAACAGTGCCATGTTATGTTCTGCTCACTCGCTTCTCTGCCCTTATGACAATGAGTGGCCAAGAATCCTGCACTTATTGTTTTAGCTCCCCCAAATGCTGCAATAATGCTTGTTGTGGTAGGAAACTAGCATGTGATCATATATTCAAGACATTAAAGCAAAGTTATTACTTTCAGATTTATTACACAGCTTAACCATGAAACTGGTCTTGGAGCCCACAATTTCCTTAAGAAGAAGCAGTTTGTAAAGCATGTATGTCTATAAAGTACTTGTACACAGCTGGCATAATACGGAAATGTGCGAAAGACTTGAAGAAAATGGCATTTGTTAGACTAAATGACTGCATGCTGCTTATTATAAGCATTTGTAGGCTAGGGCCTCACGTTGTGGAAATGCAGCATTTTTGGCTGCTGCAGAAACACTGCAGAAAAAACACTGTGGTTTACAGTACCAGCAAAGTGGATGAGATTTCATTAATCTCATCCACACGATGCAGAAAAAAAGCTGCGGAAAGGCTTTGTGAAAAATGCAGCTTGTTGATTTTAGCTGAGGAATTGCAACCATTTTTCCTATATATTTAGGGGAAGACAAAATGCAGCAAAAGTGCAATGAAAAACGTTGCACGCCAAAAAACGTGATAAACCATAATTTTGTCCGTATTTACAATGGATAATTTTGTAATTTATAGAAATATACATTAGTAAAAAGTTATTGGCATATTGAAACCAAAGTTTGATGAGTGTATGGGGGGCATAATAAGGTATTGAAAATATTAATTATTATTATTATTATTATTATTATTATTATTATTATTATTATTATTATTATTATTAATATTTATTTTATTCAAATAAATAAAATCCATACCAATCATAGCAGAAACCAAAAGTTGTTTCATGTTGCTTCATTATATTAAGAGTAGTTTAGAATAATTAGATGCAACACTTCATTTATTTTGCAACATTTTGTGATCTTTCTGTTACTATGCAACAAGTTTGTGTACGAGTTGTATTTTGCTTTGACAGGTATGTGTGAAGAAAGTGTCCTCACATGCCTGTCATACTCGACCGAGCATTAGTTGTGGTTGTTGCTACTGCCCCCTGTTGTACTTTTCTACATACTGGGAATGGCTTTTGGTTTTGAACACCTATGTATAGTACTCAAATTGATATATATCAAATTGATATATAGCTATGAGTGTGTGAAATAATATAAATCTAAGCACGCATACACACCCACCATATGCAAGTTTTTAACCTACATACACATGCACCTTAAACTTTTTCGCCTTGCACTGTCATTCAAAAAAGTCATTTAGGCTAAGGCCCCATGTAGCAAAACACTGCTTAAAAAAACAATGTGAAAAAAAACGTAGCTAAAAAAAAACAATGTGGAAAAAACGCAGCATTTTCAACATTTTCTGTTTTTTCTAAAATGCTTGCAATTCTGCAGCTATAGTTAACATGCTGTATATTTTATTGGAATCGTTTTTTTAAACACAGCTTTTCCGCAGCTTTTCAATTTGTGGATGAGATAAATGCTTTGCTGGTACTGTAAAACACAGTGTTTTTTTACGCTGCATTTCCACAGCCGTGAAAAATGTGGAGCCTTAGTCTTATAGTTTTTGTATCATGTAGATAAGTGAATTAATCTGAATAAATCCCTGTCACATGGCCCATATGGTGAAGTCTAATGGTAACAAAATAAGGTTCCTTGTGCCGCACATTTGCCAATAAATGTAACTTTACTGTAATATGTATCTTCATATGCCACAGAACAGAATATCATGCAAAGGCAAATAGTTAAAGCAGCATACCAATTCTTGAAAGCCCCATGATTTTATTTGTAGTATCTTGGGCATTATACACAGAAGTTTCAACATTTTAGCCCATTCTTCAATAATTGCAGCCACTTAGTAAAGTTCTGCTTTAGGCTAAGGCCCCACGTTGCAGAAACACAGCTTTTTTTGTTGCAGATTTTGTTGCGTTTTATTGAGCCAAAGCTAAGAATGGTTACTAAAGGAATGGGAAATATATAGGAAGTTCTTACACTTCTACCTTCTACTCAATCCACTCCTGGCTTTGGCTCAAAAAAACGCAACAAAATCTGCAACAAAAAGCACTGCATTTCCGCAATGTGGGGCCTCAGCCTTATGGAGCAAGTTTTCCTTTCAGTGCTTCTCGGTGAGAACATGATCCAATGTATGGCATACAAAAGGGCATGTTGTAAAGGTATTTGCTGCTGAAATTAGATAGGTCTCGGGGTATTAAAAAAGTTATAATGTGATTAAAACTTAATTTTTAATGTTAATATTTAATAAATTAACAACATGTTTACTTTTTGAGATAACTAAATAAATAGTTCCATCAAAAGACTAATAAAATAACCTCATGAGATATGATTTCTCTTATCACCATACTGGCATCTATTGTCATGAATATTCCGTGACAGAAATCAAGGAAACTTCTAATTTTGCTCCAATACAAAAAAAAATATTCTATATATTTAGAGATATGTATATAAACATATAGAAATAAATTCGTTCAATGGCATGTTTCTATTGTATAGAACCTCCAAACACCAAAGTCTAACTCACAGAGTACTTGACAAAAGTCCTCGATTAATCATAGCATAGTCATAGTACTCTTTTTGTGTACCTTCTTAGTGTGCTAATGTCTATCCTAAAAGGGGTTTAGAGAGTGGAGTAAATACTCTGTATATATCTTAGAGTGACTGTTTAGGCAAAAAAGGGGTGCCATACAGGCAAGTTCAAGTCCCCATATATGTGTAAGATACTGGTCCCCTGAGATGGAGCTTTCTCAGGGGGGAGGGAGGGGGTTCTCTTGCAACAGAAAAATATCCAGCTAAAAAAGGAGGCAAATTCCCATTGAAATACCAAAGAAGAATAGCAAAGACCAGAGTTTTAACTACAAAATGTCCCAACACTTTTACCCATTGATTTGGTTTATCAGGGGACTAACAAAGTTTCTAGTGTGCTATGGTTGAAGAGTGAAAAGGCAGCCATGTGCTTTATGGAATTGCAGTATTGTGCATGTATGGTGATTCTTACTGGCTAGGTAGCTCACTGGCAAGGCAGTTATGTCTGAATTGCCCACGTATGCACTTTTGGAGCTTTCACTAGTTCTTCTGTAGTAAGGAATCTCACAGAATGCCTAAAATAATTAGGGTAATTTATTTAGAAAGCTTAGAGGGTGATTTCAGGGGTGGATAAGGCTACAGGCTGTGCGAATATTGTAGGCCCCAGAAAAGTCTAAAGATCTAAAAAGATCTTACATTTACTACATACAGTAATAGAAACCAACTTCCTACATAGAGCCATTTCCTCTGATTCCTGTCACTAGTGCTGGAGGGGGCTCAATCTCCAACACATACATTTCTTGTTATGTACAGTTACATAATAATGTAGGAAGGATTTCACAAATTATCACATACTGTACATGTATGCCACAGAAAGAGATGTAGTCAATGGGTAGATTTATGAAGACTGGGATTTTCAACACCAGTCTTCATATCCTCTGCACCAGCGGAGAGTGCCTCATTTATGAGAATGCACATGCCCTGACGCACCCTCTCTTGGGCCGTGCACCTGCACTGAAATCTATGTCAGTTTGCCACTGGAGTAGAATTCAGGGTTCATTTATGTCAGTAAACTGGTGTAAATTATTGGAAATTTGTGGGGCTGGTGACCTTCTTTTTATTTTCCCTTATTTTCCCTTATTGTTTAACTGTTGTAAAGCCACAATGACATATTATTCCAGGGCCCATTGCCTACTTCTCAGCTCTAGACAGGAAAAATACCAACTTAAAATGTCACTGCTGCTTCCAGGAAGAGAATAGCACACTGGTAAGAGAAACTGGAAATCCAGGGGAAGGGTGCCAACTAATTGTTGGAAGTTGGGAAGGGAAGGGAAGAGGCAGTGGTGCAGTGGCAGTCTCTGACCTTAGTTGTGAGTGTGACTTGTGCTGTATATGTGAACACATACAGTTGCTGAGCAACAGAAATGTTCAGCCTAAGACTACTACAGCTAGTGCACAAGAGGACACATAGGTGGTGTCAGCAAGTTGCATCATCAGCTACAGGGCACAGGATTGGTGGAGGCTATCTGCCTGCTGCTGATATCACCCTGTAAACACGTGAGTGAGGTACGCGACCTCTGCCCCAGAAGTAGCCCCCCGCCGTCTACCCCTTCTGTGATGCTGCTATTGCAGCCACTTTGATATAATATATCCTTTAAGATTGTTAAGATGGTTTGCGCAGTCATGGGCCTTGACCCCCTCCCCAAAACCTTACCTTGAACTGTAACTATGACAAGGGGATGTCTACTACATCTAGCGGAAAGAAGATTTTTATATTTTGTACTATTGAATTCTCTCCATAGCAAGTGGATCTGACCTGTTCATTGAATTATTTTATGCAAAGCCTGGATTACTATTCTACGTTTTTATTCTTTTCTTTTTAACCTGTAAGGAAAAAAAAATATAACTGGCTTGTATATGCTTGTTTATACAGTAGACCATAACTCTATGATATACTCCTTCTTTTCTCTTTAAGTTTCTGTAAGTCCTCCCTCACTCTGCCTTTCCATCACTTACCCATTTATCCTGAAATCAGCTAGTTCTGTCTCTTCATATTGACACCCGAGCTGTGTTTGATCTGATTCAAGTTCCAGTGTTCTGGGTTTCTCCGTCATACAGAAGAGATATTCTGACTCCCAGTGGATGCTTCAGGGCTTAGTCAAATTGGGCTTGTTTGGAAGTCCGAATGGAGCTGCTAATTTTGATACCATCCCCTCCTTCGCTGCTTGTTTCCCATTAATTCCTATTAAATTCACCATCACCCATCACCTTTATGCTACAAGGCTAGATCTGAGGACAAACTGGGCCTGTCAGACTCACAAATACAAGTGTTTCTGATATACTGTCTGTAGGAAAGCAAATGTAAAATGTCAGATGTTACAGAGGCAGTTGTTTTAACCATTAGACTACTGGTATGGCACAATGCATCAATAGTTTTCTTATGTATCATAATATGATAAGTTAGTAGCTTTGCCCATTGAAAAAATATAATAAAAACCTTCAAGTTTAATTTTGTCACCTCTTCTGCTGTACTATATAGGCATCCTGAGCCACAACCTGATGGATGTCAGCCTTTAATAACTTTACAGATATAAGGGGGAGAGGTGTAAAGTGTATAGTAGGGGGAGAGTGGGAAAGGGTTATAAGAACCACCTGATTAACTTGCATCATTGGGCAAAACTTATGCAGACTGCATTTTTTATTTGCTAAATAAAGCTGATCTACTAGATTGAATTTTGTGAACTTCCAACTTGAGCTTTCATTATTACAATCATTCAAGCTAATCCTGTATTATAATATTGATCCATTCTAAGAATCTGATGGACATTTACAACAAGCATCATCATTACCTAGCAACAGCCATATGATAGGCAGCTACAGGTGCATCTCAATAAATTAGAATATCTTTGAAACGTTCATTCATTTCAGTAATTCAGTAATACAATTCATAATCAGCGTCTTCCATGACTGTGTGTCCTACTGAACCAGACTGAGGGACCATGTAAAGTCTTAGGAAACCTTGGCAGGTGACACACTGAATTTACAACACTGAACTTTTTCACAATATTCTAATTTTCTTAGATTTTGGTTTTCATTACCTGTAATCCATAATCAACATTTACAGAAATAAAACACTTGAAATAGAACACTCTGTGTGTAAAGAATCTAGAAAATATAGGAGGTCACTTTTTCTTCCCGTTAGATATACTATAGGGAAAATGCTTGTGATTCCACTGCTAAAATTGACATGCTGCATTTTTCACAAAGCAGCTTTTCTGCAGCTCTTTTTGTTTGTTTTTTCCATAGTGTGTGAATGGGATTAGACAAAATCTCATTCACTGTGCTGGTGCTGTAAAATGCAACTTTTTTTCATTGCTTCTCCGCAGCAGCCATAAACGCTGCATTTCTGCATAAAAAAGCTGGGTTTTACAGTACCAACAAAGTGAAGGAGATTTTGGTTAATTTCATCTACACATTGTGGAAAAAAACAGCCACGGAAATGCTGCGTTTTAAAAAACGCATGCATTTTTGAAAAACGCAGCATGTCAATTATAGCAAGCATTTTCCCTATAGATTTAATAAGGGAATAAACACTGCAGAGAAAAACAAAGCAAAAACGCATTTTTAGCTGTGCTTTGCTATATGGGGCCTTAACCTAAGGCTAAGGCCCACATTGCGGGAACACTGCTTTTTTTTTTTTTTGAGCCAAGCCTAGTAGTGGCAAGAGAAGGAATGGGAAATATATAGGAAGTTCTTATACTTCTCCTTTTAGCTCAATCCACTCTTGGCTTTGGCTCAAAAAAACCCCCAACAAAGTCTGCAACAAAAAAGCAGCTTTTCCAAAATGTTGGGCTTCAACCTAAAAGGGTTTTCAAGTCATATAAAATATATGTCAGAGGGCTGAAGATTGCTGAATAAAATAAAAGAACATATGCTTACCTCCACTGACACCCTACAGCTGCCTACCTGACAGTGTCTGGGATGACCTGTGCTATACTTCTTGCACCTGACTATCTTCAGGCAGACTGACTAAGCGGCTTTCTCAGCTACTTCCTGCCATGTCAGGATGGGTGCAGTAAGTGGATTGCAGCAAGATTAAGGCACTATTGCTTTAGCGTGGTGGGAGATTGGTGGAGATGAGTATATGTTCTTTTACTTTGCTCAGACATCTGACATATATTTTTATATAACTTTGAAAAACACTTTACATATAAACACAGTTAGATATTCAAATACACTTGAAAGTCCCTGACTCCACCCACTTGTGCCATCTATCATTCCAAAACCAAAAGCCAATGCTCCTGGGATGCCATACCAAAATCTCAGATAAAGTCTTACACAGCACTCCATTATTTCGGCATGGAAAAGGTATGCTTTATTTTTCAGGAGTAATGTTGAACACGACCACGGTGTGAAAAATCTGTACCCCATACTGTGAAAAGGTGAGGGCTCACTAGACTCCCATCCTCTGGCAACTTATATATAACTAAGCAACTAAGAGAGGATCATATAGATAAAGTATCATTATCAATAGTGTAAGAATTGTAAAGATTTTGTGGGAATGTAAGGAGCAGAATGACCCTCCACAGAATGATCCTGGAGTAATTTGGGATTGTGGCTTAACATTTGTATGCTGTTTTACTGTTTCTAATCATATGACTGTGAACTGCTATGTCATTTATTGTCATTTATGTGTTTATGTGTGCAGGTAGAGCTTAACTTGACGCTTTTGGGCCTCAATGCAAAATCTGTAATGGGGCCCCCACTTACCATGTGCTAGCTATAATTCTGGAGTCTTCTTATATTGTAGAGAGTCCCTTGGGCCCCCTCAGACTTCGTAGCACGGTAGTGATTTCTGCCTCTGCATCCCCTATAGCTACCCCCTGTATGCAGCTGTTATGTATTTGTATTTCTCCTGTTGGGTTATGTTCTGGTAATAGAGGTTGTAAGGATTATGCCCTTTCCAATATGGCACTTGGGATGTATGACTCAAATGCTATGTTTGGTGGGAAAGAACATGACTCACATATGCATAGGGAGGGTGAACAGAACTGTGGGAGCTTGTATTTAGGCTAGTTTTGCACCAAACACTGTTGTTGGCGCACAGTAGGCAATGGCAGCAGAGTTTGCAACAGCAGTGATGGGAAACCTGCCAGTGTGACAAGCCTTACCATATTGGAGCAACAGCAATGCCCTCCTTGCTCTTTCTATTGACAAAAAATGCGATATCTTGGCAAAAGAGGAACCAATTCACAAGGTGAAAATACAGTTTGACTCATGTGACCCTATCTGCTGGGCTGGGTTAATATGCTGGGCTCTGGGAACATGATAAACTGTGAGGGAGATATTTTGGTGTTTGACAGACCTTATGGAGGTGTTATGAATTGAGAGAGAGAAATACACCACTATACCCTTCAGACCTTAAGGAGAACCTGCTGAGATGGTCAGCCATGTGGAGAAAAGCTGACTGGGAATTCCAAATTGTGTAGCCTACAGGAACGAAGCCCCACCAGTGGACTCTTACAACACAATGATATAAAACTCAAGCACCTTTCAAGACCCAAACTAAATATTTGGTGGTACCTTGGGGAGGAAGGTCAGAAGATTAACTGAGGCCTGTGAAAATGGGATCCATGTTTACATTACAGTGCCTTGCGAAAGTATTCGGCCCCCTTGAACTTTTCAACCTTTTGCCACATTTCAGGCTTCAAACATAAGGATATAAAATTTAAATTTTTTGGTGAAGAATCAACAACAAGTGGGACACAATCGTGAAGTATAACGAAATTTATTGGATATTTTAAACTTTTGTAAAAAATAAAAAACTGAAAAGTGGGGCGTGCAAAATTATTCGGCCCCCTTAAGTTAATACTTTGTAGTGCCACCTTTTGCTGCGATTGCAGCTGCTAGTTGCTTGGGGTATGTCTCTATCAGTTTTGCACATCGAGAGACTGAAATTCTTGCCCATTCTTCCTTGGAAAACAGCTGGAGCTCAGTGAGGTTGGATGGAGAGCGTTTGTGAACAGCAGTTTTCAGCTCTTTCCACAGATTCTCGATTGGATTCAGGTCTGGACTTTGACTTGGCCATTCTAACACCTGGATACTTTTATTTGTGAACCATTCCATTGTAGATTTTGCTTTATGTTTGGGATCATTGTCTTGTTGGAAGATATCATTTTGCTTTGTGGCCAAAAAGTTCGATTTTGGTTTCATCTGACCAGAACACCTTCTTCCAGATGTTTGGTGTGTCTTCCATGTGGCTTGTGGCAAACTTTAAATTAGACTTTTTATGGATATCTTTGAGAAATGGCTTTCTTCTTGCCACTCTTCCATAAAGGCCAGATTTGTGCAGTGTACAACTGATTGTTGTCCTATGGACAGACTCTCCCACCTGCAGTTCATCCAGAGTGATCATGGGCCTCTTGGCTGCATCTCTGATCGTCTTCTCCTTGTTTGAGATGAAAGTTTAGAGGGACAGCTGGGTCTTGGTAGATTTGCAGTGGTCTGATACTTCTTCCATTTCAATATGATCGCTTGCACAGTGCTCCTTGGGATGTTTAAAGTTTGGGAAATCTTTTTGTATCCAAATCCAGCTTCAAACTTCTCCACAACAGTATCACGGACCTGCCTGGTGTGTTCCTTGGTCTTCATGATGCTCTCTGCGCTTTAAACAGAACCCTGAGACTATCACAGAGCAGGTGCATTTATACGGAGACTTGATTACACACAGGTGGATTATATTTATCATATCAGTCATTTAGGACAACATTGGATCATTCAGAGATCCTCACTGAACTTCTGGAGTGAGTTTGCTGTACTGAAAGTAAAGGGGACGAATAATTTTGCACGCCCCACTTTTCAGTTTTTTATTTTTTACAAAAGTTTAAAATAATCAATAAATTTCGTTCCACTTCACAATTGTGTCCCACTTGTTGTTGATTCTTCACAAAAAAATTAAAATTTTATATTTTTATGTTTGAAGTCTGAAATGTGGCAAAAAGTCGAAAAGTTCAAGGGGGCCGAATACTTTCGCAAGGCACTGTAGATATATATTGTGTGTATGCGTGTTTTGCATGTGAATTGAGCTAAAAAAGCAGATGAAATGAGTACACTACTGAGGTGCTTATTTAACTAATCCCTTTTTACAGATATTTATCCATGACAGCCAATGTGTTAAAAAGTCTGATGTCAAAATGTCTTTTGTCAAAATGAGTTGTATGTCCTATAGGTAATATTTCATATATTAACCTGTTAATTCAATGCATTTTTGGTCTTGAAGTTAAAAGAGCCAGAGGAACTGAACAATGGTAGATGGTGTTTATAATAAACAGAGGTCGCATGCAAATAAAGTCATGTCCCTGTTTTTTTTTTAATTATCTAACACCCTTCAATGAAGATACTCCGTGTCAGTGAGGGTATTCTGTATGATTGTGTCTCCTTGCTAAGTGGGCAGATTGATTATTCAGCACCCACTGCTCTTTTTGGGAAAGGCGCCTTGGGATGCCCAAAGTCACAATGCATTAGAGGCGATTGCTGGCCCTTTGGGGGTGCCATGTCTCCAAGCAGCCCTACTATATCCTCTGTGACTGCTGCCTTTATCTAGCACAGTGCTGAGTTTCCTAATTAATGCCACGTGTGGCAGTGTGCTGTCAATCCAGATCAATGTTCGGAGAGCTATTAAATAGCTGGATCTGTAAATCTGCGAAGCTCCTCTAATTGAAGAAAAGTGCCGTCAACTCGCCCCTAAGTTTTAACAAAACACACACAGTGCAGGTCATTGGGGCTTACAGAGACATTTTGTCAGGCTTAAATCTTTTTGCCAATATGCAGGTCTTCCCCATATGAAAGAGGTTTATGTATAGTAATTAGTACATTATATATTGTAATCTTAAAGTGATTAATATAGTATTTCTAATGCTTATGAGTTATTAGCTCACAATTCAGATGACCATAGTCATAACCCTCCCAAGGATACTGACTGTAAATGAATATTATTAGCATTCATATAGTATCCTCGTCATGTTTCAAAAGTGTTATTTGTGTGACATATTAATAAAAATATTATAGAACATGTGCAACCTGAACTGATGCAAAAACTCTATGACAGGTCTAGCATGCCAGGCATGTATGTAGTTATGTACCACTGGTTTAAACTGGCCAGAAAGTTCTTGTGTAGAAAAACGTGTACAAAGCTTTATAAACGTCCATCCAGCTTATTCACATCCATAAACTTAATTCCATATCCATGGAAAATGATCATATTACTTTTATAGAGGAATTATTTAAGCAACAATTGATCGCTGGTGACATTGAGTACAGTATGGTGACAATAACCGAGCAGTGTACAGCGGACAACTATTGAGCAGTGAATGAGGGGTTAAGTACTGTACTTGAATATAAAATGAGCTTTGCATGGTAGAAAAGTCCACATTGTAGTGTAATGTGATGTCAGTGACACAAGTCTGCTGAAAACTGGGACTTACAGTAACCTTGAAAGTAATTGTTTTATATTCCTATGGGCAGAGCATACTTGTCTATGGGTGTGTTCACATAGATCCAGCGAGAGGTGAGAGAGTGTTAAAGACACTCTAGATGGGAACACTGGTTGCCCCAAACTGCAGATACAGTGTGACAAAGTTGGTGATGTCACTCAAGCAATAGGGAGTGGAGCTGAGTGGAGTTAGAGGCCATTTCGTAGATCAGAGAGAGAAGCCCCAGTAGGAGAAGAAACGCCCCTAAAGCTGTTTTCAGTTAATTTGCATAAGAATAAAACACTAATTCTCATAAAAATGGAGCAGCAATGCAAAATAAGAAAGGCATCTTTGGAAAGTCTAGAAGCCGCCCTGCAAGGTACTGTCATTAGCCTGATGCTGATTTTACTGCTAACAGACTCCCTTTAAGAAATTATTGTCACTGATGTACAAAAATATTTCTTTAGGACCATATAAACAGGGCATTTATAATAATTTTATTCTGTGAATTGAGTAGGAATTATTTGTTTCAGCGTGTTTTACACACAACTAGCATACCTACAGTATAAACCAAGTACATGCTTCCTATAGTTCCAGACAATTATATTCTCTATCTTCTTTTTCCATTTACAGCAGTCAGAGACCATCCCTGGAGATGATAAGTCAGACAGAAAGGATCACTGAAATGCCAGTATAGTGTCAGGAAGCCAGGACTGTCTCACTGATTTAGATGTTTATCATGAGCCAAGATAATTGGGTAGTTAGAATCAACATGAATTGTACCCAAAAAACACATGGGGTTTCTTATATGTGGCGCCTTGATATCATTAAAAAAATTAAGAGAGATCTGGTGGCTCTTAAGAACTGTTCTAAACCAGTACTCATATGAGCGTCGTAATACTGTAAAAAGATCATGTCTTCTACAAAAATTCTCAGGATAAAAGGAAATTATGTGAAATGAATTTCAAGACCCTGAACATCCTGCTCAAGATAATATCACAAGTGAGATATATTGGTGTTGACCTGACATTACAGTTAGTTACATATAGATTGGGTATTTCTAAAATGGTTTATATGCTGTAGCAAATTATAATGGGTTAATAGTACTTCAGAGATTGCCTGTATATACTCTCTTATTTTTTTATTCCTGAAGAGCTATGCAGTGAATGCAAGACAGGAGGGGCTGCTCTAAGGCTCTAAGTGACTGGAGACTGTGGACAATTGAATTCTTATTGACATCCTTGTCTGAGTGTTCACCTAAAGGACTTGACTCGTAGGCCAGATCATTCTATTATGGGCTCTTGCCGACATAGCTAGTAGCTCAAGGATCGATCGTAACATCTTTTCAGATTGTTTGTTTGTGAGTTCTAAAATGAAGCTTTAAAATATGTCTTAGTATTGGGAGGGGTTTGAGGATGGACTCCATGGTGTCTGGGGATAAAGACAGTGCATCTAATAAGGTAGAAGATACACTAGCAACTTATCGTTTCCTTTAAATGTTATATAACACTGGTAAACACTTAGAAGGTTCCGGCAGAATTTGCTTGTATTGTTTTGCAATTCTGGCCATTACTCTCATATATATTCAAGCAGTTAATATAAACATGTTACTGGCAAAAAAAAAATTGCTCAATTCCATGTCCATATTCCCTGCCAGAACCGTTCAGTTAGATGACAGATAAATGACAGATGTCAGATGAACTGTAAATTGTTTGTTGGATTCAAGATGAAAAATGTTATTTGTTTCAGAACTGTTATGATGACTTAAGGATCTGCAGATATTAAAACTGAATTAAAACCAAGATTCATTTTCATATTTTTGTCAATTAAGGAAAATAACAAATTAAAAAATGTACAACAAGTGAACCTACCATTGTTGCGCATTGTATACCTCCCCACTGCTATTAACCTCGTCTGAAATAATTGTTGAAATGCTAATAGCTGGCTGAAAGAGAATAGGCGAGTGGATTTGCTCTAAGCTATTTCCATAATGCCCATAGAAGTAAATGGGAGCTCTGGAAAAAGCATACCATATTTAGCTACACTGTTTCTCTATCTGTTGGGTTATGAAAAAGTTGTAGCTCAGTTGTCCTACGTTCATGCTCTAGGTGCCCATTCACAACTATGAAAGTTACAGAATCAGTGTTGAAAAAGCACAGCTAATCTGTTTCCGTAAATTCCTAGTGGTTGGGAGTCGGGATCTTCATTCTGACCTGGGCACAGTGCTGAGTGTATCCCTTGAGAATATCCCTTTGAGAATTGTGTTATATTCATATTCTTGAAATTATTTAATGTACAATACTTAAAGAGTAACTAAACTTTCGGACAACTTTTGATTTTCTGTAATGTACTTAACATATTTTGGCTCCTTTCTGTGAAATCCTGCCTCTCTTTATTCTTCCCCTTGCTTCTGCATTGAGAGCTATTCCTGCCTCTCACTGAGCAACTGTGTATGGAGTTCCAGCTTGAAGTATGGGTGTCAGGATTCTCAATTCAGCTGCGATCCCTTTAAGGTTACCGTGTCAACCTGGGAAGCTTCTGCAGTTTAAAAAGTTCCCTGGGCTTGTCCAATTAGCAGCTGAAGAGGCATATATAAGACCCTTCCCTCCTGACCCAGGTTGCCAGCTAATTTAGTTCTCTAGTTTGGCAGTGAACCTGATGGTGTGTATTGGATTGTTTTTCTGACCCTCGGCTTGTCTTCTGGTTATTTGTTTGTCTGCTGATTCTGCCATTGATGTACCCATTCGGATTTGACCCTTGGCTTTCTATTGGATTTTGCTTTTGTCTCTTGATTCTGTCTCTGATGACCTCTCCTTTGCCTGGACAATTATTCTCCTGTTTCTGATCTCCCCTGTAAATTCATTTGTGGGTTTTGGTTTGGTTTCAGTTAATTATTTATTTCCTGTACAGTTCCTGGTGGTGATAATTTGGATACCCAAATTCAGCAAAGCCCATCTGGCCTTGTGGATAGCGCTGGTGAAGGCAATTGGGGATCTGTCTCTATCTCTCAGTGCTGTACTGGATTTAAATAGCTTGTTGTTCTCCTCACTTGTATCAGTTTCTGCTTTTGCTGTGACTTGCCCTTGCATCTCAACCATAACAATGGGGCTGTGGAAAATGTAGAGAAAATTAGGGAGGGTCACTTCAAATAGTTATATGTCAAATATTATAAAACATATAAACGTGCTTTTGGTGTCATATGATAGAGGATATTCTCTTCTTTCACATGACACTAAGTTTGCTGTGCTATCAAAATTAGGATAGTTATATGCAGCTGCATAATATATTTGATACAAATATCCCAATCCCAACTGTGTTTTCAACCAGTGATATCTTTGGAAATAATATAGATAGCACTGCAAACATAGTTTGTTTAGAATGAAGAGAATCTCCTCTCTCATATGACACCAAAAGAACGTTATATTGTACATTTTATAATGTTTGAGATATAGCTGTTTGAAGTGACCCTCCCCTCATGTTCTCTACATTTTACACAGACCCGTACTCCAAGAGTGTATTCCATATACAGTAACATTCAGTGAGAAGCAGGAACAGCTGTCAATATAAGAGCAAGGGGAAGAGGAAAATATGCAGGATTTCACATCCTTTAGTCACATGGTCATGCTGCAGCTCAGTCCCATTCAAATGAATGGGACTGAGCTGCAATTTCAGGCACAGTCACTATCAGTGGCGTAACGATCACGGTCGCATGGGGTGAGACTGTGACCGGGCCCGGAGGAGTACAGGGCCCACAGCCAGCTGGAGATGGCTCCCATGGTTTCACGACTGTTAGACATATTGTTAATGGAAAGGGGTCCAACAAGCCGGGTCCCTTTCCAATAGTTGTCAGCCCAGGAGAGGTGACTAAAAATAAGAAATACTTTTATTTATCTCTCCTAGACTTCAAACGATTCCCGGCGTCCTCTCCGGGGCTCTTCCGGCCAATCACAAGCCCCAGCATCTGGGGAGAGTCATCTCAGTCGCTGGCAGAAGAGGACCAAAGAAGATGCTGAAGAGAGCCAGATGGAGTGAGGATGCCCAGGAGAGGTGAGGCAAGATGAGTATGAGTGTTTGTTATTTTTAACTTCCACTGGGCCTCTATTTATCATTTACTATCTCCTCAGATCCCAGAGTATAATAATACCAACATGGGGTTCACCTGAAGTGGCTGTAGGGGGGGCTCATAGGAGGATTTTATACTGTGTGGAGCCACTGCAGACCATATTATACTGTGTGAGGCCTCTGTGGGGAGCATATTATATAGTGTGCGGGGGGCAACGTGGAGATATAATACTGTGTGGGGGCCAATGTAGATCATATAATGCTGTGTGGGGACCACAGAGGGAGAAACAGGGAGCAAGGGGAAGAGTAAAATATGCAGGATTTCACAGAAAGGATCTAACATTTGTTAACAAATTACAAAATGTATTAATGACACAGATACTGTCAGCAAATCAAAAGTTGTCCGAAAGTTTAGTTATGCTTTAATAGGGTTGTAAGGTAGTTGAAAGAAAAGAAATACAAATGTTCTAAAACAAAAAAAAATACACTACTTATCTCTTTACTTTCATACTCATTCAGCATCATTCCTTAGAATCACATGCCCTACTACTAACACTATCACTCAGTCATCGCAGGCAGCTACTAAACAGGAACTACCAGAGCTGTGCTGGACCAATGGAGGATTCAAGAGATGAACAATGTGTTTTTTATGGCTTTTGGAGCAACAACTAAACAACTTTATTTACCTCTCCTAGACTTCAAACGATTCCCGGCATCCTCTCCGGGGCTCTTCCGACCAATCACAGGCCCCAGCATCTGGGGTGAGTCATCTCAGTCGCTGGCAGAAGAGGACCAAAGAAGATGCTGAAGAGAGCCAGATGGAGTGAGGATGCCCAGGAGAGGTGAGGCAAGATGAGTATGAGTGTTTGTTAATTTTAACTTTCACTGGGCCTCTATTTATCATTTACTATCTCCTCAGACCCCAGAGTATAATAATACCAACATGGGGTTCACCTGAAGCGGCTGTAGGGGGGGCTCATAGGAGGATTTTATACTGTGTGGAGCCACTGCAGACCATATTATACTGTGTGAGGCCTCTGTGGGGAGCATATTATATAGTGTGTGGGGGGCAACGTGGAGATATAATACTGTGTGGGGGCCAATGTAGATCATATAATGCTGTGTGGGGACCACAGAGGGAGAAACAGGGAGCTGGCTGTTACTACAACCGGAGCTCCCCTAGTGAAGACAGGGAAGGTTTATTACAGTCCCTGCCTTCCCGATCACAGCGCTCAACATATTCCGCAGCGCTTTACAGACATTGACAGTCACTATTCCATATAGGGCTGTGAAGGATCTCGCCTTGCCAAGCCGCTTGGCACACCTGCGACCAACCTTCTTTCTTAGGCAGGGTTCACACTACCGTTGGAGTCCGTTATGAAGGTGTCCGTTAAAAAAAAAAGAAACGGATACCTATCATAACGGACACTACCTGATGTTAGCATCAGGTAGTGTCCGTTTTTTAAAGAGGACCTTTCATGTCACATACCGCTAGAAAGCCGACAGCGCGCTGAATTCAGCGCACTGCCGGCTTTCCCGGTATGTGCCCGGGGGCTGGAGATATCAGCGGTGTAAGTTAACATGTTTTACTGTTTGAAGGGCTCTGCGAGGAACTCCCTCCCTGAAACTTCTCTTCGTTCAGAGACTTGTACTGAGGGGGCGTTCCTCACAGCTCAGCGTCATCGCCGGGCAGTAAGGAACTCCCCCTCTGACAGTACAGGGCTATAGACCAGTACAGAGAGAGGGGGCATTCCTTACAGCCCAGCGATGATGCTCAGCTGTGAGGAACGCCCCCTCAGTACAAGTCTATGAACAAACGAGAAGTGTCAGGGAGGGCGTTCCTCTGACAGTACAGCACTATAGACGAGAACAGAGAGAGGGGGCGTTCCTTACAGCCCAGCGATGACGCTCAGCTGCGAGGAACGCCCCCTCAGTACAAGTCTCTGAACGAAGAGAAGTGTCAGGGAGGGCATTCCTCGCAGCGCCCTTCTAACAGTAAAACATTACACCGCCGATATCTCCAGCACAGGGGCACATACCGGGAAAGCCGGCAGTGCGCTGAATTCAGCGCGCTGTCGGCTTTCTAGCGGTATGTAAAACCGCATGTGCCTGAGGACACGAAATGTCCTCTTTTACACTGTTGTTTTTTTTTTTTTTTTGTTTCTCCTTTCTGAGCATGCGCAGGGAAAGTAAACGGACATAAAATAACGGACAGTAACTGATGGATATCAGTTACTGTCTGTTATAAGTCCGTTACCCATAGACTTCAATGTTAAAAAAATAACGGACACTTGCTGTCCGTCAAGAATCCGTTTTTTTCAAAGGGACAAAAAGTCCTGCATGTAGGATTTTTTGTCCGCAAAAAAATAACGGACTTCTGACGGATTGGGTGTAAACGGACACTAACGGACACAATATAAAAACCCATTGAAATGAATGGAAATTTTAACGGATTTCTGACGGTTCAACTAGTGTCCGTTGCGAAAATCTTGTAACGGACAATAGCAACGGACACTACTGACGGACACCAATGGTAGTGTGAATGCTCCCTAAACCTCTCACTCACACACTGTGAGCGGACCGGGTTTATAGGATAATACGAAACGAGCCTTATAAATGTAAACCAATGTAAACATAACTTAAGCACAACATTCCTAAAGGTATGTGGAGGACTGGTATGAGCAAGTAAAAATACATTTCCAAGAAAGATATATAACTGAGGGTCTGTTCATCACAAGGGCTCACAATCTACATTCCCTATCAGTATGTCATTGGAGTGTGGGAGGAAACCCACGCAAACATAGGGAGAACATACAAACTCCTCGCAGATATTGTCCTTGGCAGAATTTGAACCCAGAACTCAAGCACAATGTAAAATAATAAATAAATAAATAAAATGAATAAAAAAGTAAAAAAAATAAATAAATTAAAGTAAAATAATTTCAAAAGTAACTAAATAATATGCCAATAACACGCCCTTATTATACGTTCTAGCCCCACCCCCGATGACACAATACAAAATAACAATTACCGTAACCGAGAGGAAAAACTATTTTAAAAAGTTTTTTAGTAGCACTTTGTGCTATTAAATAAAAAAAATGAAAAGTGAAAAACAGACCCGTTTTCCTTCCTCTTTTGTTTATATTTTCCCAGATATAAAAAAATTAAAAAACAACATAAAAATAATGCCCTATGTGTCACTGAAAAAAGACGCAAAAATTAGTTAAATAACGCAAATGATAAAAATGTTATAGCCCTCAAAACCGCACATACAAAAAACCCAAAAATGTGTCTGGTCCTGAACCAGAAATTTGCCCGGTACTGAAGTGGTTAATTAAAATTATAGGCTTTCTTACAGAGACAATCCATACTGAATAGATATATTTTACTTTTGTCACATTTGTATAATATTAGTCCTTTCATTTCATTGGTGATATAAGCTAAAGTATTATCATTATATGATTCCCATTAATTTGGAATCTTGTCTATAATATGCACAATCTCATATTTTGCTTGTATCCTTATCCATTTCCATTTTTATATAGTTTTTCCTACCAGGAGCTGTTTGTTTTTGTTTTAGCATGGGTTTTATCCAGGATGTAGAGTGATGTACAAGGAAGTGAACACTTTCTCTAATAATAATCATCCTTGGATTAAGACATTGAAGCTAGAATATATTCTTTTAATATAGGAGCAAGAATTAGGGTGTAGTTACATCTTAGAGGCACACACTAGTCTTGCAAAGACCAAAACTGCATTGCAATTAATAGTGACTTAATTTAGAGTGCGAAGGCAACATCATGTTTTGGGTGGCACTGTGTATATAGGTAGTTGGGGATTAATACTCCACTTCTCTTCACAGGTTATAGCTTCTCTAAGACACTATTTCCCATGGACTTGCCAAGAAAAGTGATAACTTTAGTGGACACTGAACACACCAGACACCAGAATCACATTTGGAACATTGTATTATATGGGTTGTCCCCTGATGGCTCTACAATAGGATAGATCATCAATATAAGATTGGGGATCTGACATCCAGCACCTCCACTGATCAGCTAATGCTAATTCTGCACAGTGTACAGAGCCGGAATCAAACAGTTCTGTAAACTGTGTAGTGGATGTGCACCTTTATTGCAGATCAGCTTGCATTCACTTATACCAATACAATACCAAACAGTGTACTGTCTTCTTCTGAATGCATAGACTGTGCAGGTTCAGCAGGTACTGCAGCTGGTGGGAACGTCAAGTTGCACACTCCCACCAATTTGATATTGATGACCTACCCTAAAGATACCATGACATCAAGGAACAACTATATGATCTACAGTGCTTATGGTTATTGCAGGTTATTAGGAAGCATTCTTTTACATGAATTCTACTGATATGTCTATCTGTGCATATATGCTCCCTTCAGTTTATCTACATGGAGCTCTCTGGGTACCACTGCATTGTGCTGTATGTATGATGCTATATGCATGGTGTTATCTGTATTCCACCTAAAAGTAATGTCTTTGTGAAGAATAGCTGCACATTATAGCATCCATATAAATTCTACAGTATGCCTCCATATGAAAAGAGAGTATTTGGAGCTGCACTAGGTACCCATATAGGAATATGGGAGCAGTATTTATGACTCTCACCACTAATCCTTGTCTCAAATATTAATTTGGATTAATATTTTTTATTAAATACTGTATAAACTATAGAAGTCAATTCCCTGAAATACAGCCATGCTTTTAATTTTGGTATAATTCACACACTGATATTTATTCAATGTTATTTTTCCACCTGACATTTGGGTAGGAGAAGCCCTATACTAAGCATTTCATGTGCTTGTGTTAATACAAAAGGACTAAAACCTCCAGGTTAAAGTGGGGTAAGGTGTGAACAGTGTAAGAATAATAAAGTGAGCACTAAAAAATGCATTTGAAAATAAATGACATTATTGGGTGAATATCCCCCACATTCTGTGATAATCACTTAAGGTTGTGCAGTTTCTTAACTGAACTGTAACAACCTTATTGGAAAACATGCAACAGCCTAGTACATGCAAATGACTACATTCCTTTCTTCAGTACTGAAGAGTGTGTCCTTATGGTGAATTAAAAACATGGTTAAAGTGAGGCTTTTTAGCCTTTGGTGTGACTTACAGTTAATCTTTAAACACAATTAACATGGTAATGTCATATTCACTTTACTTTTCTATGTCTATGATAGACAGAAGTATAATGTTGTACCGTGTTAGCCATAGAAAGTACTTTCTATGATAGACATGTTCATTGTACACATACATACGTACAGTACATATATTACATAGTGTGAAACATACAGATAGTGACTTACATCATGTATGTATTGAAATGTTATAGTCTACAGTAAGACGGTCTGCTGATTGGATGATGTAATTAATTAGTATATTCTGCTTCCCCAGGGCTTTTGCTCTGGCAGGGGAAGAGGCTGCTGTTTTGTGTTTCAACAGAACCTTTGTGGCCTGCCACTGGTCATTACATCCGCAATGACTCTCCCCGGACACAGGCCATGACCCTTAACCAGCTTCCCTGGGGACTGGTATAAGGTCAAAGAGCAAACTCAACTAGTGATGAGATTATATTGAACACATATACCATGGACACTGAATGCTTTTAAGTCAGTGCAGCATGCATCACAATATTAGAATAATGTAAACCAAAGCAAGGATATTTAACTATTTGTCATAAAAATGGAAGTACATTACATAGTATGTATCTGTATCAACTGTCAAACCATGCGATATAAGTAACTAGTGACATATATAATTATGCGCTGATCACTAAACACAATTCATCACTCCCTTGCTCTGGATACTGTACATTGATTGTTCCTCATCACAAAATAAGCTCACTTAGTGAAATGGGTTGAAGAATCCATACCAATTGTCAATGCTCCTTTACCATTTTTCTTTTGGCGCTATTGTCAACAAAATATAAAGCTTATTTCCAAGGATAATTAGAAAATGAACAAATTCCTGAAAATTATCTTAAAAACAGCAAAACACAATGAGGTCTTATGACTATTAAAGCAAACAAAGGGTTCCGATATCAGATTTTATTGTGATATGTATATACAGTGCCTTGCGAAAGTATTCGGCCCCCTTGAACTTTTCAACCTTTTGCCACATTTCAGGCTTCAAACATAAGGATATAAAATTTTAATTTTTTGGTGACGAATCAACAACAAGTGGGACACAATTGTGAAGTGGAACGAAATTTATTTGTTATTTTAAACTTTTGTTAAAAATAAAAAACTGAAAAGTGGGGCGTGCAATATTATTCGGCCCCTTTACTTTCAGTGCAGCAAATCACTCCAGAAGTCCAGTGAGGATCTCTGAATGATCCAATGTTGTCCTAAATGACTGATGATGATAAATATAATCATATTATAATCAATTATAACATATAATAAGTATCTGTATAAATGCACCTGCTCTGTGATAGTCTCAGGGTTCTGTTTAAAGCGCAGAGAGCATCATGAAGACCAAGGAACACACCAGGCAGGTCCGTGATACTGTTGTGGAGAAGTTTAAAGCCGGATTTGGATACAAAAAGATTTCCCAAACTTTAAACATCCCAAGGAACACTGTGCAAGCGATCATATTGAAATGGAAGGAATATCAGACCACTGCAAATCTACCAAGACCCGGCCGTCCCTCTAAACTTTCATCTCAAACAAGGAGAAGACTGATCAGAGATGCAGCCAAGAGGTCCATGATCACTCTGGATGAACTGCAGAGATCTACAGCTGAGGTGGGAGAGTCTGTCCATGGGACAACAATCAGTTGTACACTGTACAAATCTGGCCTTTATGGAAGAGTGGCAAGAAGTAAGACATTTCTCAAACATATCCATAAAAAGTCTCGTTTAAAGTTTGCCACAAGCCACCTGGGAGACACACCAAACATGTGGAAGAAGGTGCTCTGGTCAGTTCATCTGACCATTTAGATCATTGGATCAAAAATCCAACTTTTTGGCCACAATGCAAAACGATATGTTTGGCGTAAAAGCAACACAGCTCATCACCCTGAACACACCATCCCCACTGTCAAACATGGTGGTGGCAGCATCATGGTTTGGGCCTGCTTTTCTTCAGCAGGGACAGGGAAGATGGTTCAAATTGATGGGAAGATGGATGGAGCCAAATACAGGACCATTCTGGAAGAAAACCTGTTGGAGTCTGCAAAAGACCTGAGACTGGGACGGAGATTTATCTTCCAACAAGACAATGATCCCAAACATAAAGCAAAATCTACAATGGAATGGTTCACAAATAAACGTATCCAGGTGTTAGAATGGCCAAGTCAAAGTCCAGACCTGAATCCAATCGAGAATCTGTGGCAAGAGCTGAAAACTGCTGTTCACAAACGCTCTCCATCCAACCTCACTGAGCTCGAGCTGTTTTCCAAGGAAGAATGGGCAAGAATTTCAGTCTCTCGATGTGCAAAACTGATAGAGACATACCCCAAGCGACATGCAGCTGTAATCGCAGCAAAAGGTGGTGCTACAAAGTGTTAACTTAAGGGGGCCGAATAATTTGGCACGCCCCACTTTTCAGTTTTTTATTTTTTACAAAAGTTTAAAATATCCAGTAAATTTCGTTCCACTTCACAATTGTGTCCCACTTGTTGTTGACTCTTCACCAAAAAATTAAAATTTTATATCTTTATGTTTGAAAACCTGAAATGTGGCAAAAGGTTGAAAAGTTCAAGGGGGCCGAATACTTTCACAAGGCACTTTATATATATATTCTCTTCCATGAGCCCTTATGACATCTCATTCTAAATCCATAGGCATTATGAAGTTGGTCCCATCCCCTTGAAGCTAAAACAGCGTTCACTCTTCTCTGAAGGCTCTCTACAAGATTGAAGAGTATGTGTGAGAGTTTTTGCCCATTCATCCAGAAGTCCGTTTGTTAAGCCAGACACTGATGTTAGATGAGAGGGCCTGGCTCACAATTTCTGTTCTAGTTTAAGGCATATGATAGAGCTAAGGTCAGGGCTTTGTGGGAGCCAATCAAGTTCTTATACAAAACTCACCTTAGTGTCCCTACCAAATCAACTACCAGAGTCATACCGCGTGCCACTACTACCACCACCACCAATAGTCATGTCTTCCACCTCTGCCTCCTATACATCCAAAGATAATGTCTGTTCTCAACTCATGAAGAAGAGGAAAACTTGGGCTAGGATGAATACCTCTCTCAGCAGATACCACATGAATTGCTAGTGAATTGGATCTGTGTCAGTGAAGATGAAGAAGACATGGCTGAAAGTGCAGGAAAGTAGTATGGCAAATTTTATGTAACATCAGCAGAAGAGAAGGAAGAGGAACACACAGAACCCTGGCTCAACATTTGTGTTTCAGTGCTGTCAGATCTCATGTCCTGCTGTGTTATCCTGCTGTGTCTAAGATGTTCGAGTGAAAAAGTATTGAAAAACTTCATCCTTATTCTGTGACTATTAGCAGCACTGCCAAGACCAGAATAAGTGTTGCATTCTTATTGCATTGATGGCTGGCATGACACTAGCACTTTCCTGTCTTTTTATTTCACTGCTTTTATAATGGTGATTGGTGACAATTCTGACATGCTGTGTATTTGTTTTTTGTTTGTTTTTTTAGGAAGAATTTAAATTTAGCACTGAAAGGGTAGTGAGTATTAGACGAGAACACATCCTTATTCTTATGCATCCTTATACAGCATGAGCTGCCGTGGATGTTTGCAGTGATAATGTATTGTGTAATAAAAAACACTATTGCAAAAAAAACTTAACAAGAAGATGAGGTTTAGCACTACAAGGGTGACTTGGTCAGTGAGTATTAAACCAGAACACACTGCATGATTCAGCTCGGTTTTTTCAGTGATAATGGCAGTTTTTCTTTATATGTTGACAAAAACACTATTTCAAAAAATACTTAATAGGAATATGAGATTTAGCACTAAAAAGGTGATCTGGTCAGTGATTATTGTACTAGAATAGTGAGTCAGCTTGGATTTTTGCAGTGGTAATGGAAGTTTTTCTATATTGTTTAACAAAAAATACTATTGCAAAAAAAAACTCTTAATAAAAGTCACAGATGAAAGTGCAACACTAATGGTAGATCTGATGTTGTAGTAAAAAAAAAAAAAAAATTGCTCAATTGCAAAAAAGACTTTGAGCTAGCCCCCTTGCAGACGACCGTATGACTGGTCAGTGTGGTATCTGGGTTTTTCCCGGATAGCACACTGACCCATTTATTTCTATGGACCTGTACACATAACCGTGAATGACACGGTCACATGTGCGGGCCGACAGTCCAGGCCACAAAATATGGAACAGGTCCTATTCCTGTCCAATTTTGCGGCCCTGCTTCTGCGGCTCCTATTCATTGAATTAAAGGGGTTGCGGAAGCAGGGGCGGCACACGGGTGACATCCACGTGTCCCCCATGCACTGCCCATGCCGTTCATTCACGGCAGCCAGTTAACACACAGTCGTGTGCTAAATGAAAGGGTGACCTGGCTAGTGTATGGATAATACAGTGAACACTGCAGTCTCAGCACAGTGCCAAATTTCACCTCCATTTCTATGATTTCTCTTCCTAAAATTGATTAAATCTACCTAAACTATGAACCAGATTAGTCCTCCTCTCCTATTATTCTGTACTAGTACTGTATGGCAATGTTGGCATTTTTTCCACTAGCAATGTATTAAAAGCAATTGATTTGGATCATGTAGTAATAGTCTTTCCCCTAGTATGATTACCACAAAATGGCTCTATGTCTTCCTCTGCAGCATCCTATATTCTGATATGACATCAGCAGTGTAACCTCTTCACCTACCACTAATGATTGGTTCAGAGGCTGTCAGGTGATGCCAGAAGCCCATCTAGGTCACAGCGATCCTCCTTCTTTTCTGATCTTCTACCAGTCATTTTAGTTCATCCGAGACAAATTGCAAAGATTTCGGTTTAATTAAAAACTGAAATTTTTGGGAAATGCAGGTCAAAATCAGTTCTTGTGGTAGTCTTTGGGAACAGGAGAACTCCACAGGAGTTTCATAGCAGCTTCACAGGAGTTTCACAGAACACTGGTGATGATCTTTGCTGAGAGCTAGAGATAAGCGAATTTCTCCAAAGTTCGATTCGGCAGTTCTATTCGAAGTTCCCAAAAAAATTTGCTTCGATCCTAATTACTTCATATCAAATAAACAGCTATTTCCAGTCTTCAGAGAGCCGGGGTGGGCGGTTGAGCGGCAAAATGGGGGAAGCCCTTGGATGCCACGGTCTCTCTCTCTCTCTCCAGCACGGACAAGTTTTATTCATATAGAAGGATCTGCTAACAAGCAAAGACACGCCTACCCAATCACATCACCAGAGAACATCATGTGACCGTCTGATGTCACAAAGGTCCTTACTAAATATTCGTTAACGTGAAACATCAGGAAATCCGGAATCGTGGTGAATCGAAGATTTCCTGAAATTCGGATCGAATTCCGCTTCTGCAGAATCGATTTGCTCATCTCTACTGATAGCGTTACAGTTGCTGGCCCACAGAAACATAGCTGCAGTAGCACACCAAGTTCACACAGACCCTGCTATTCAAAGCTGTTGCCATCACTTTGCTGGCATTTGGGTTTACTCTGCAGTACCAGACCATACTCCTACTCAACTCCTCTGAAAGGCGCAAAAAAAAAAAAAATACTAATGTAGGGATTTTTTCCTGCCCTGGTGTGACAGGAAATATCAGTCCACAGCATACATAGGCTGTACTTGAGAAGAGCAAAAAGACACTGTCTGCAACACAGTCAATTGGAGTAATGGAGATCTGAATATAGCACCACTTCTTATCCAGAATGTATCAGAACATTAAATGGCATGATGGCTCAGCAGTGGCAGTTAAAGTAACAGTAGCATACAAATATACAGTGCAGTCATGAGTCCTCAACATTAGCATCAGTGAACCATACAACACTTAATTGATACAATGCAAAGAAACACTTAAAGGGGTATTCCCACGAACATAACAATTTTTAAATATGTGGATAATTAACCTTTAAACATTTTTGCAAATGTAAGTAATTAAACATTTTGCAGAGTCTTAAAGATTTTATCTAAATATCTTGTGGTCACAAGATGTTGTCTTGATCGGTTGCCAGTGGATACGACCATGAATGCAGGACCTTTCTAAGGTCAGAAAATCAGCCATGATGTCCTTATCGTGGCTGGGATATCCTCTGATACATCTAGTGTCCCTGCCTGAAAATTATTTCTGGGTTCCTGACAAGTCCCAGACCATAGAAAGTTTCTGCATTCGTGGTCGTATCCATTGGCAACCGATCAAGACAACAAACTGTCACCATTAAGATTGTTAGAGAAAATCTTTAAAACTCTTCAGAATTTTTAACTACTTATATTTGCAAAAATGTTTAACTTTTAATTATCTACAAATATAGATATGATTATGTTCATGGGAATACCCCTTTAAGTCACAAAAACACATGCACACAATGGTACCTTCCTGAGTTTAGATTTCTTGCCACGTAACACAAGTCCTACATTTAAAGGGAATATGTCAGTAGTACTTAGCATACCAAACTAACCCTGCAATATGTTAGGGTTACCTGAAACAAATGGGGTTTTCCCCTTGAGAATAGGTGCCTCTTTGACTGAGGTATTGCCATTTTTAGCAACATCCAAATAAGCTCTTTGGAACTTTGGAGCTCTGTGTGTGTCTAAGCTGTTTGAAATTCTGGCATACTTGTAGACTGTCTAATCTAACTTTACACCACATATTATTTGGCTTAGTTTCTGCCGTAATTTTGGTACATTGGCCAGAATTTTGCCCAGATTCAATTTTAGACTGGAGTGCCTAGGGCCCACAAGTGAAATTAATTCTGAGGGGTCCACAATAAAGTTACATGCAAATATTATCTGACACTCATTTGAAAATTCCTATGATGTCACCAACATAATTTTTTTTTGTAGTAGTAGTAGTAGCTTGCTGCCTAGCCCTTGCCTCTGATTATTTCTGTCCTGGGGCCCTGCCTAGATGTCAAGTCAGCTGTCCAGTTTTTCTACAGTATGTAAAAATAAACATTGTAGTTTCCTAAAATAATCTGCCAAGTATATTCTACCATTTCATAGCCTGGCTGAGATGTGTATAAGTATCTGAATGAAGCTTAACAAATCTATCGTGCTATGTCATGTGAGCTGGAAGGCAACCTGTCTTACGGGCCCACCAGGAAATTCCCCTGTTTACCTGTGTACCAGTCGGGGGCCTAGGTAGATTTATTAAACCAGCCTAAAAGCAAACTGTCTGAGTTGACTATAGCAACCAATCACAGTGCAGCTGTCATTATTTAAAAAGGTTGTGCAGGATTCAAAAATATGGCTGCTTTCTTCTTTTCAGGAAGTGACATCACATCTGTTGGTCTCATGACAATGCTACAGCTCACTCCCATTAAAATAAAAGAGACTGAACTGCAACATGGCCATATGATCAACGGATGTGATGTCACTTCCTGAGAAAAAGAAATCATGTTTTTGCAATCTTTTACAATTCCTTTAAGAGCATAATATGAAATAAAAGCTGTGCTGTTATTTTTTTTCTTTTAGTTGCATACATCTCCCCTATAGAGAATGTCCTGAATGGAGGACTCCACTCTTATGTCTACATGCCCTAATCGTAACCATAATTGTCCAATATAAAAAAGCTAGAATCCTACCGTTTGATCGGTATAATCGGCAACCCAATCGGAAAATGTCACATGTAGTGGTATTTACTTTTAAATAAGGATTTAATGTCTAGTGAATGGCACTTGTTAGTGCTGTCACTATGCAATTTTAGCTGAGCTCCTATAATACAATAATCCCTGCTGCACTGATTTCTGGGAGAATTTTTTTTTTCTTACATCAGATTACCTGGTGTAAAGATCACCTTCCCTGAATGCTGCAGAGAATATAATTTGTGCTTGATTATATTTAATTACATCCCCAGATGGAGTTTAACTAGTTTCTGTTATAAATCTGGTTAGTTGACCTTCTGTGCCATGATAAGATTAGTGCATGCTAGACTGAGCTGTAGAGTCTGGAAAACTCCTGGTCTTCAAGTGTACCATCCCCAGAAGACAATACAAGCCTACTGCCTGATCTAAGAAGCACATACAGAATAAGACCGTATTCACACATGCATTTCATGTACATATGGCATCCCCATTTTTCATTTCAATGTCACGGAACCAGAGACACACAAAATATAGAAAATGAAACCAAGAAAAAAAATTGATCTGCTTTACACATACATAAAAAGCGGATCAACCACGCACAGCACCATAACTGCATACCATAAGGTGCTGTATGTGAAAACATGGACCTAAAATGAGGCCTAAAATAAGTATTATGCCTCCCAAATTGAAGTTTTCTGGCATTAGGATGTATCTTTGAAGTTTTATTCACCTGACACATGAAAAATGGGCGTCTGATGGCATTTTTTGCCACATCCATTACACAACGTTTTGAGAATACATTAATTTCAATGTCTTTATTCACATGTCCATTTTTTGACTGACCATTTTTAACAGCCATCAAAAAAACAGAGAAGCTCTATGTTTGTCCTGTGTTTTTATGGATGCACAGACCCTATAGAAATCAATGAATCTGTTTTTAACGGATGTAAAATGGATTGACATACATTTTATGACCCTTAAAAAAATAAAGCAAATTGGATGAAAGTGGCCAACAAAAACGGAAAAATGGAATGAAGTGGATGCAAAATGGTCTTTAAAAACGTACATGTATGTCTGTTTTTAATGGCCATTAGTTCTGCTAAAAACCTCATTGTCGTGTGAATAAGGACATATTGTTGTTCATGCATAGAACATGTGTCTCCAAAGCCACAGGAGGACCAGTGCTGTAGAGGATGTCAGAATCATAGTCAGAAAGTTGTAAGCTGGGGGGAAATAGCTGTGCTTCCTGTCACATTCAGTCTTTGATATAGAGGTTTTAAAAGTCACCTACCAAGCATTTTCTAAATGGTGCCTGCTAAGTGGGGGCCCTCTGTTATACCACATTACCAGCAAATGTATATAATTTATATGTCCTCTATTTGTGTTCATGGCTTTCTTCCGGGTCCTCTTCTTTCTTCTTACACCCAAAACAGACTCATAGGTTAACTGACTTTCTATAGAACTGGTCTATGTGTATCTGAGATAGAGAATCAGATTTTGAGCTCCATTGGAGGCCTGGACTAATGTGAATGGTGCAAACCTCTAGAAACGGTTATTTCTGTATAAACAACATCAATAAATGCATAAATAATCTATTATTTTATATACTCTATCTTTTATATATTGGGGTGTTCATATCAGTAAATTGGACCTGACATTTTACATCATTGTAGTCATTGGTCTTTGTAGATTGATTGGCTGGTCATGAGCTACTTCGGTGGCTTTTACATCCACAGGTTCTATCATTTGATCTATATAATCTATATACCAGCTTTTCAACTTATACCATCACTGAGATAGACTGATACATAGATCCGCTCATGATTACAACTCTTCATCTTTATATTCACGCCGTTTGTCCCCTTTTTTATGTTCTAATAATAAAGGTTATGTTTTATTTTTATCTGTATTTTTGAGGGAATCCTCTTCTGTGATCCCTAAATAATCTATATTGCAAATTTGGGAGTCCATTGAATAAAATGAGGAGTCTGGCTATTTAGAAGCATGATGATTATTATAAATATATGAATGGTAACAATTGTCATATGGATCTTCTGTCACCATCTTGTGGCATTTTGGTTTCTTCTTCTTGACATATATTTTTTTTCATTCCATCTGTCTGTTATATACTTGACCTAGAAACTGTGTCGTATGGATCATAACAGTGTAATCATTCTCTATTTCCTAATCAGGGCCCCTTCCCCCTCCACTTGCCCTGTCTGGACGGCTGGTGGATTTCCCTGAATGTTTGCAGGTTTTAATTAGTCCTGGGGCTAGTAACAGCCCTGTAACCTATCAGAGACCCCAAATAGAAACAAGACAGAATCATGAGAAGGAGGCTGTTGCATGTCAGGTTAATATGTGTTTTCAGATGACCGTATATGATTAAAGGCCTCAGAAAGGTAAAAATGTGAGCAATAACTAATTCCATATATTAAAAATATTGCTGAAATAAAAAGTAATTTTCTAAAACATACAACTACCTCGTCATTCTTCTGTCTAAAGGTGAAGACTTGTAAATGCCAAATACAAATACAGAAATTTTAAGGGTTAATACAAACTGAAGAAAACATGTCAGCCTTTTGTGCTAGCAAATACTCCATAGCCCGTGTGTTCAAAATAGTAATAATAATATGCAAAATAAAAGAGATAGGCCAAGCTCACATCTGCATTGTGGTTTTCAATATAAAAGTAAATCATGATGTAGCATTAGATCCGCTGCACAATGGGCAATAGTGGCATCCAGTGGACCCACTGACTAATAATAGGGTGTGACAGGTTCTGCCAATGTATATGCTGTTTTGCACTGTTTTCTCAGTCCAGTCAGCAGCATATCCAGTCCTTTCCCCAAGGGTGCCATGGGTTTTCATGCAAGCAGCAGGTCAATAGATCCTGCCAGGCTGACATGCATAATTTGATGTAATATAGAAGTAGTGCAGCATATAATATAAGCCATGATAACATTGTATGGTCAAGTACCCTAGTATGATTTAAAAATATTAAAATAAAATCTTTAAAAATATTTTTAAAAAGAATATACATTATTCCATTAAAATGCTTTATTTTTTATAGAAAATATATGTACAGTACAGACCAAAAGTTTGGACACACCTTCTCATTCCAAGAGTTTTCTGTATTTTCATGACTATAAAAATTGTAGATTCACACTGAAGGCATCAAAACTATGAATTAACACATGTGGAATTATATACTTAACAAAAAAGTGTGAAGCAACTGAAAATATGTCTTATATTCTAGGTTCTTCAAAGTAGCCACCTTTTGCTTTGATTACTGCTGTACACACTCTTGGCATTCTTTTGATGAGCTTCAAGAGGTAGTCACCTGAAATGGTCTGCCAACAGTCTTGAAGGAGTTCCCAGAGATGCTTAGCACTTGTTGGCCCTTTTGCCTTCACTCTGCGGTCCAGCTCACCCCAAACCATCTCGATTGGGTTCAGGTCTGGTGACTGTGGAGGCCAGGTCATCTGGCGTAGCACCCCATCACTCTCCTTCTTGGTCAAATAGCCCTTACACAGTCTGAAGGTGTGTTTGGGGTCATTGTCCTGTTGAAAAATAAATGATGGTCCAACTAAACGCAAAGCGGATGGAATAGTATGCCACAGCAAGATGCTGTGATAACCATGCTGGTTCAGTATTCCTTCAATTTTGAATAAATCCCCAACAGTGTCACCAGTAAAGCACCCCCACACCATCACACCTCCTCCTCCATGCTTCACGGTGGGAACCAGGCATGTAGAGTCCATTCGTTCACCTTTTCTGCGTCGCACAAAGACACGGTGGTTTGGAACCAAAGATCTCAAATTTGGACTCATCAGACCAAAGCCCAGATTTCCACAGGTTTAATGTCCATTCCTTGTGTTCTTTAGCCCAAACAAGTCTCTTCTGCTTGTTGCCTGTCCTTAGCAGTGGTTTCCTAGCAGCTATTTTACCATGAAGGCCTGCTGCACACAGTCTCCTCTTAACAGTTGTTGTAGAGATGTGTCTGCTGCTAGAACTCTGTGTGGCATTGACCTGGTCTCTAATCTGAGCTGCTGTTAACCTGCGATTTCTGAGGCTGGTGATTCGGATGAACTTATCCTCCGCAGCAGAGGTGACTCTTGGTCTTCCTTTCCTGGGGCAGTCCTCATGTGAGCCAGTTTCTTTGTAGTGCTTGATGGTTTTAGCCACTGCACTTGGGGACACTTTCAAAGTTTTCCCAATTTTTCGGACTGACTGACCTTCATTTCTTAAAGTAATGATGGCCACTGGTTTTTCTTTACTTAGCTGCTTTTTTCTTGCCATAATACAAATTCTAACACTCCATTCAGTAGGACCATCAGCTGTGTATCCACCTGACTTCTGAACAACACAACTGATGGTCCCAACCCCATTTATAAGGCAAGAAATCCAACTTATTAAACCTGACAGGGCACACCTGTGAAGTGAAAACCATTTCAGGTGACTACCTCTTGAAGCTCATCAAGAGAATGCCAAGAGTGTGCAAAGCAGTAATCAAAGCAAAATGTGGCTACTTTGAAGAACCTAGAATATAAGACATATTTTCAGTTGTTTCACACTTTTTTGTTAAGTATATAATTCCACATGTGTTAATTCATAGTTTTGATGCCTTCAGTGTGAATCTACAATTTTTATAGTCATGAAAATATAGAAAACTCTTGGAATGAGAAGGTGTGTCCAAACTTTTGGTTTGTACTGTATATAAAAGAGCCATACATATTTGGTATAAGCAAATCTGTAACAACTCTTATTAAAGAAACAGAAAAAAAGGTAAAGAAACACAAAGTAATAAAAATAGCAAAACTTATTAAAGACATGATTAAAAGATAACATACAGTGGGTACGGAAAGTATTCAGACCCTTTTAAATTTTTCACTCTTTGTTTCATTGCAGCCATTTGCTAAAAGCAAAAAAGTTCATTTTGTTTCTCATTAATGTACACTCAGCACCCCATCTTGACAAAAAAAAAAGAGATGTAGATATTTTTGCAAATTTATTAAAAAAGAAAAACTGAAATATAACATGGTCATAAGTATTCAGACCCTTTGCTCAGTATTGAGTAGAAACCCCCTTTTGAGCTAGTACAGCCATGAGTCTTCTTGGGAATGATGCAACAAGTTTTTCACATCTGGATTTGAGGATCCTCTGCCATTCTTCCTTGCAGATCCTCTCCAGTTCTGTCAGGTTGGATGGTGAAAGTTGGTGGACAGCCATTTTCAGGTCTCTCCAGAGGTGCTGAATTGGGTTGAGGTCAGGGCTCTGGCTGGGCCAGTCAAGAATGGTCATAGAGTTGTTCCGAAGCCACTCCTTTGTTATTTTAGCTGTGAGCTTAGGGTCATTGTCTTGTTGGAAGGTGAACCTTCGACCCAGTCTGAGGTCCAGAGCACTTTGGAAGAGGTTTTCTTCCAGGATATCTCTGTACTTAGCTACATTCATCTTTCCTCAATTGCAACCAGTCGACCTGTCCCTGCAGCTGAAAAACACCCCCATAGCATGATGCTGCCACCACCATGTTTCACTGTTGGGATTGTATTGGGCAGGTGATGAGCAGTGCCTGGTTTTCTCCACACATACCGCTTAGAATTAACGCCAAAAAGTTCAATCTTCGTCTCATCAGACCAGAGAATCTTATTTCTCATAGTTTGGAAATCCTTCATGTGTTTTTTGGCAAACTCTATGCAGGCTTTCATATGTCTTGCACTGAGGAGAGGCTTCCTTCGGGCCACTCTGCCATAAAACCCCTACTGCTGGAGGGCTACAGTGATAATTGACTTTGTGGAAATTTCTCCCATCTCCCTACTGCATCTCTGGAGCTCAGCCATAGTGATCTTTGGGTTCTTCTTTACCTCTCTCACCAAGGCTCTTCTCCCACGATTGCTCAGTTTGGCTGGACAGCCAGGTCTAGTAAGAGTTCTGGTCGTCCCAAACTTCTTCCGTTTAAGGATTATGGAGGCCACTGTGCTCTTACGAACCTTGAGTGCTGCAGAAATTCTTTTGTAACCTTGGCCAGATCTGTGCCTTGCCACAATTCTGTCTCTGAGCTCCTTGGGCAGTTCCTTTGACCTCATGATTCTCATTTGCTCTAACATGCTCTGTGAGCTTTGAGGTCTTATATAGACAGATGTGTGCCTTTCCTAATCAAGTCCAATCAGTTTAATTAAACACAGCTGTACTCCAATGAAGAAGTAGAACCATCTCAAGGAGGATCAGAAGGAAATGGACAGCGTGTGAGTTAAATATGAGTGTTACAGCAAAGGGTCTGAATACTTATGACCATGTTATATTTCAGTTTTTCTTTTTTAATAAATTTGCAAAAATATCTACAGTTCTGTTTTTTTCTGTCAAGATGGGGTGCTGAGTGTACATTAATGAGAAAAAAAAATTAACTTTTTTTGCTTTTAGCAAATGGCTGCAATGAAACAAAGAGTGAAAAATTTAAAGGGGTCTGAATACTTTCCGTACCCACTGTACAACATGTACAAAATAAAGACAGAAACAACAATACAGACTGTAGGTGTCAGCAATACAGGACAGAGGCTAAATACAAAAAAATACATAAATCATCATATTTTAGCATTCCAACAGAAAAATGAATAAGAAAATATATAGGGGATAATCTACACAAGTCAAATACATGCATAAAGATAACCATACAGTATACACAAAAGTATAAACAGTAAAACCCCTAACATAATACAAAAATTGACATGTTGGAATGACAAATAAATGCAGCATGAAAAATCAATACATACCCATGGCAATAATGCATGAACGAATGCCTCTGCCCGCTGACACCATCTGACGCGCGTTTCGGCACTAATGCCTTTGTCTTATTTCTCCCTATAAAAAAACAAGTCCTCACACACCCTTGTCAATAGAAAAATAAAAGACTTATGGTTCTTATAGTATAGCAGAACAAAAACACATAATTGTGCAAAAGTAGTAAAAATAAAAAACTTGAAAAAATTCTACCCAAAGTGGTGCTACTGAAAAATACAACGTATTCCATAAAAGCAAGCACTCATACAACTACATTAATGGAATAATACATAGGTTTGACCTTTAGAATGTGAGGACCGAAAGAGTTTTTAAAAAATTGCCATCTCTTTAAGGAGCAAAAGATGCATCCCCAAGGCTTTGGCTACACTATGGTTTTGGATTCATCTCCCCATCCACAAAGATTGCACATCACAGCATAATGAATGTTATCTGGGTCGTGTTGCAACTCACAGGTTGCTGTTACTGCAGTGCTATAGTCGTAAGATTTCTCTGATTCACAATGCAACCTGAATCACTTTTGTTATACTACAACGTGATATTTGGTCACTTGATGAGTGCCATAGCCTTAGGGGTTAATATCAGGCAAAGTTTCATTTTCTAATATTTAGGCCTCCTTCACACGACTGTACTGGTTTTTCGTTTCTGCAAACAATGATCCACAATTTGCAAAAAAAAACATGTCTGCATGTCTACTGCAATCGTGGATACACAAAAAAGACTTGCATGAGCTGCTACACTTGTATGTGCCACAAATGCAGGCAAAAATAGAACATGCTTCATAATTTGCAGTTCTTGCATATGGCTTAGAGACACGGCCGCAAAAAATGTGGACATGTGTCTGGGCCCATAGAAATGCATGTGTCAGTACTTTGATCCGCAAAGTACTGCGGATGGTCATGTATGTTATGGTCATTTCAAGGAGGACTTAGAATTAAGTCACAGAGTTATATTAGAAAATTATGGAGAATTGAACTTCGTATCTGGAAAATGAGTTACGATCAGCATAAAAATATATTATGTGACAGTTCAGCACTGAGTTTTGACCTATTTAAAGATAAAAATTACTCTTCAAGGGTAAAAGCCTATTAATCAAGTTTCTGGGAATCCAAGCTCTAAGGAACCTTATTGACATAATGGAACAGGAACTTCTAGCTGTAGGATCCATCATTGTGCAAGCCAAACAGTACTGAAATATACTATTACTAATACTATTAAAAACTATTATTTAAATCAAAATTCAAATATGTTTTTCAAGTCAGAAAACTTTTCTATTTGGCAAGAGGTGAGAAGACGGGAACAGAATGAATCTCTTTAACCCTTATGTGAACATTTAACCTGGGGCCATCACCTAATGAATAGGGACTTCACATACCAATATATGTCTGTAGCTGCATTAAAAAGTTTAACATTTTTTTGCATGGCCAATTTTGCAGCAAAAATATATAAAGAGGCATACCATACTCTAGTGCACAGGGGATAAAGGCAGTTCTAGGAAATGCCAGTCTTGATAAATTTTCCCCTTTGTGTCTTCCACTGCCTGCACATGTGAGTGGTGTTCATGTCATATTGAGGACATTTAGGTTTCACAGGAGTAGTCATTACACTGTTTCTCAATCTCAATGTGTGGCTCTTGTCCAGTACTACTTGACAAATGTCACCATCTTCTCTCACAATAACAGGATTGGAGAGATAGTTGCTTGCAAAAGATCAGTACAATTGTTTCCTGCCTCCGGGAATATCAAGAGATGAAGACTGAATATTGCTTGGTGTCCCCTCTCAATTCAGCACATCTTAAAAAATTACAGCTGTCATCTGTTTCCAAGCATCCCCTGAGGTATGATGAATCGATTATGTGTTTTTGGTCAGATGGGATTACACTTTACCGTCATGTAGGAGAATGTGGATAATTCTTTCTTCATATGATGGAACTGTAAATGTTACCATTCCAACTATTATATTTTAGTCATTGGCTTAGTCAAGTTTGCAGCCTAAAAATCTCCATAAAAGTGTTAACATGTTTCACTGTAATGTTCTTAACGTTTTGCCATATATTACCTAACTGGCTGGCTAAAGAAGGGTTAACAATGTGCTTTGGCTGGTGCCATGTTCCATTCCCTAAACCACTACCCCTAGCACAGCAGGAGACAAATTATTTCCTGCGTCGCTTCGGTCCGTTGGCATCTTTTCGCCAGTAGTTTTTAAATCATCTCTCTCTAGCGTCTCCCTAATGGGAACCACTTGCCTTGTGAGGCAGCCAAGCTCATTTCAAGTGTTCTGGCTCCAGAGTAGAAAGGATTATTGTTAGGGAGGGGGTCATCCTTTCACTTTTGCTTGACTTCCCCCTAAATCACACATTAGTACACCTAACCAATTTTTATCTTCTATGTTTGCAGTTTCCCACTCTAATTACCTGTGCTACTGAAACCAGAGGGCGGGCATGGCACGCATTCATCAGAGACGTTGCGTCTTGAATCATGAAGAGTTGGAATGGTTGCAATATAGTATTATCAGATTTTACTTAATTTTCCGAGGTGTAAGACGTAATCACAGAACAAAGCGTTTAAAGTGTCTAGATATCATGTCCACTGCAAGTTGTATAATATCTGATGCCATTCTATATTCAACTACAGTTCACAGTGTGAATCCTATTCTGTCTTCAGTGCTTAGTATAATGGACAAATCCAAATCCAAAATCATGCCCCAAATTTTTATAGACATGCACAGTAAGAAAACAACGCAGATATTATGATCGATAGAGGACACACATTCATAATGTTCAAACTCTTATTTTCCTGCAATATTTTTCCAGGAAGGCAGAATAAAACCTTGGTGGGCTGGTCACAATTTGTCCTTGCCTTAAGTGAAAAAAATTCCTCCCACACAATTCAGTTACTGGAAGTCTAACACAACATTGTAAGCAAATGGCCTTAAAATCAATGGCACTTTTCTTAGAAGTTTGCTACATTTTCAGTAACCGAAATGTGGTACCAAAGGAATTTAACAACTCATTCTGAGATCAGAGGCATTACTAGTGTGATTTTAACATGTGTATCTATGATATATATTAAAGGATCTACCTCTAAAATAATCACTTTTTTACTATAACTATAATGAATAGAAAATGCCCAGTACAGAATGCCATACCTAGAATGCCATAGTACAAACTAAGGGGATAATATACTTACTCCTAATGGGCTTGATCATAGAGACATCTCTAAAGCGCTGCTGCTGGATGCCAGGATGGCTATGTATAATCTCTGTAGTCTGTTATAGAAATGATAGGTAGTGTAATAACAATAATAACATCCAATAGAATTAGACAATGTAAACCAAGACATGTGTCAGCACATTTTTATGTATGCCATGAAACTATGAAAACTTACCTTGTTGTTCATTTCTAAAGCATAAAAATTATGGGAAAATCTAACCTGAGATAAAAAAAAAAAACAAAAAAAAAATCTGAAGTGAGCAGGCACTAGATCAACATTTTCTTGGAATTTACTAGGCTCACATAAACACTTCAGTGCTGTCATTCATACTCTATAATCCTGGCCTTTGTTAGCCACTTTAGCAGTATCTCAGGACCAGCTAGTGTAACAGAATCACCCTTTCAGCATATTCTTATAGTGAAAATACCTCTGGTGATAAAATAAAGGGAATGGAAATCACAACTACACTGAACTTTTTCACATGTGTTGTACGTTTTTTGTATTTTATTGTTGTGTATATAATTGGTATATATTTTGATTATAAAGTTAAGAAACATTGCAAGTACTCTTCTTTATTTGTGTTTTTATCTTAAGCCATGACAGTTATACCCCATTCTAATATTTATTCACAATTCTATAAGCTGCCAAGCTCGCAACTTCCTGTATTTTTTGCTTGTTCAGTGTACTTTGCACTATTAGTTAAACAAAGCAAATGAAGCAGAACCCTGTCCCGTGTTCTGCTTTTGACCCGTGGTGCTTCCTCAGGCATTCCTCGACCCCCCTCCTCCCGGTTCACTGGATTGGCCAGTTGGAGGGGAGAGGGAGGGCTTTTGTGGCAGTCTCCTTCCTTTTCAGACACTGCCCAGAAACATAGCTTCAGGCCTGAGACCCGTCCTCCCGACCCTTTTTTGGTTTATTGTTATTTGATTTATTGTTATTTATTGTTCGGTTATTTATTTGATTTATTTCAGGTGTCACAGCGGCATATGGCAGGACTTTGTTCTTTTTTCAATGGAAGGTAGAAATAACAGACGTGTCACCTAGCAGAACAACTTGCACATTCCCACTGTGGCGGCGGTGGCTGGCATTTGGTGAGACGTTATGTTTTGGGTCTTATGGTGAATAAGGTTCTACATATGTATTAAATTATTAATAAAGCTGTGGCCCACTCCCACTTTACCCACACATGGTTGTTGCGTTATTATTTATTAGATAGTAAGGGAATCGGGAGGGGGCCTGGTTTCTTGGTGTTGGTACCCCAGGTCAGCCCAGCTATGTTTTCAGAAAAGTTTGTTAGCAATCTGTAATATTGTGAAGGCAGTTTAGTACTATATTATATTGTGTTTATCAGGATTAATGCAAAATAAGTGTTGATGTGTCACCATAAATGACCACACAATAACTACCAAAATTGAAACTATCTAGTGTATTGTATGTTCTTTGTGGTGAATGGTGGTTTTAATCAACACAATGAGGGGATTACTAATGTAAATGCAATTGTGCCACAAAACTTGACTACATACTGCACACAACAATAATTATGTGTTTTAGGCCAAGGCCATACTTAGAGAAATGCAGTTAAAAAACCCTGCAGAAAAAAACACAGTAGAAATTCACTGGAAAAAAAATGCTGCAAAAACAGGTGCAGTTTTTACTGCTTTTCTGCTGCATTTTTAATTTTTTGAACCCCATTCCCATATAAGTTTATAAGGAAAACTCAGCATTTCCACAGATAAAATTAGCATGCTGTGTGTGGATTAAATAAAATCTCATTTGTTTTACTGGGACTTTAGAATGCAGCACAACAGCCAAAATGCTGCATTTCTGCAACATGTGGCCTCAAGTGCAGCATTTTTGACTGTTACGGAAATGAAGCATTAAAAACGTTGCATTTTACAGTACTAGCAAAGTGAATGAGATTTTGTGTAGTCTCATTTACACATTGTAGAAAAAAATGCTGCATTTTCAAAAACGCAGCATGTCAATTTTATTTGCAGAAATGCTGCATTTTTCCCATAGATTTATATTAGGTGGAAAAGGTAAAAATGAAAAAGGCAGCAGAAAAGCAGTAAAAACGTAAGGCTTTTGCTGCTTTTTTTTCCCCACTATGTTTCCGCTTCAGCTTTTCTGCACTTTCCTGCAATGTGTGGATGAGATTACACAAAATCTCTTACACTTTGCTGGAACTTTAAACACATTTTGTTTTTTCAAATTTATCAAATTTAGTATGATAGTTGATAAGTTTGGTGCATCTAACATTTCTGTCCTGAGATGTCACTCCGCTGACTAAATGGAGTGGCAGTGTGACAATTTGTTAAAACTTTTTAAAAGGACACATTTGATAAATCTGAGGTACATGCTGCTAGAAAGGCTAACCATAGCCACTTTTACATACCCAATTTTGCACAAATAAACTTAAAAACCTCAAAACTCTACTTTGCAACTTTTTAATGCCCGAATTCTGAGAAACCGAAGGCTCAAAGAACAGGGCTTGAAAAATTCCCCCTAAAGTATGCCAGAATTGTGTCAAAATTATTTTGAAAATGTCTGTTGCAAATTCAAGTCAACTAATATAAAGTATTAATTTTTACTAGACAGCCTAAAAATGACCAAGATTTAACATCCAACATTCAGCCACCGTGATAAATCTGGCACATTTTAATGTTGTCTAATAATGAGAAGAGAGCTAGACTCTCGAAAGCTTACTATCAAATATACTCAGTTAGCCTCTAAAAGGTATCACCTGATTTCTTCACTCTTCCACTAATAATGAGACAGGATTAGTAAATCTGCCGCAATTTTTCTATGACAAGCCTGAACTTCCAGAGCACAGGAGTGTTGTCATGAGGGCATTCGAGTGGAGCATCTTGAATCAATGACATTTTCACACAGGAGTAAGGTAGTAAAATCCTTTTAATGTTCTGTGATGTGGTTTTTATATAGCTATTTTAGTAGTTGAGCAATAATTGTCTCCCCCGTCCTTTCAGTTCAGTAAGAGAATGTACACAATGTAAAAAACTGGATATAACTACATGTGGCAAAGATAGGTTTTCTAATACAAGACAAAATTCCAAAGACATAAGGCTATGAGTGTTAAGGATACTGACAATGAAGGATTTTATAGGAGATAGGAAAACAGTGCATGCCAAGTGGTTCTAATCTGCCGTCACGTTCTGTGTTTGTAGTACTGTGTGATTCCAATGAACATAGCACCTCCTCAGTCTCCAATCTGAGTGCCTAGAGAAAGATGTATCATTGTACCTGTCCTAAAGAAAGAAAAACGATCTCATGTCAGTCTTGTTGCTTTCACTGCTTGCTGAGTGCTCAGAAATAAAAGGCCTGTTTAGGACCTATCACTCAGAGCGTACAGGGTGCAGGGCAAGGAATTTTACAGCAGCCAATCACTGGTCATGTAGGGGATAAATTGAGTGATATGTTTTTATGGGGAATGCTTCAGTTGCAAACGTCTTTAACAAGGTTCCACCCTCAAGGCATATTTAGAAGACCGTAGTAGAAAGAGAGGGGGGGAATGGTTTTTTACCAATAGAACCAAAGCCTTCAGTTATCTGGCATTTCCTTTAGAAAAGATTAAAGTCACCATCTAATGTAGCGCCATTTATTTCTGTTGTAATGAAGAAATATGGCTTGCTCGCATAACACCTTCCCTGGAATTTTGAACAATCATTAGTTCTTTCACGCCTCCAAAGGGTTACAACAGTTTGCTTTGAAATTTCTTGCGGCATCAAAGGTGTTAATTATCTTTCAACACTAAACAGTGCAGCCACAAAGGTTTAGGTGTTACGTAACATATAGTCCCTTGCTTCAGGGCTTGTTGGAGGCTTATTAGAAAAATGTTGAGAACTGCAGAATAAGAAGAAACAGATTCTCTTTACTGCTATACAGGTGCATGCATATTGTGTTTTACTACATTATTTGTGCTATTTGTGTTTGTTTTTGATTTATTAAAACCATATAGGGCAATATATCAGTTTCTGATTTTATTTTATTTTCTATTTAATTTTCTGTACGTGGTTATGGGGGCTGCCATATTGCCTGATCTTCTCCTCTGCTGGGTTAACAACATTGATTGTTATGCTTTACAGCAATCTCATGGCCATAGGCAGCAATAGACAGGAGCTGACTCACTAAGGTCTATGGAAGCATTCTAAACTCTACTCTGTGCAGGGAAGGGGAGTAGATAAATTGTCATATCACCTATTGTCAGTAGTGAATACAATGGGTCAGAGGAGTTATCTATAGAGGTGTTTTCTTCCATTGCAATATGTCTGTGATGTAGATAAAATGACTGCAGCAAAGAAAACCTTTACTCACCTCTTCCCAGGCTTCTATATCCAGTGATGACAACAGTGGTGTTCAACTTACAAGTCACCTGGCTGTTTGTGCCAAGTGACTGCTGCAGCCAATAACAGGTCTCAGCAGCCACCTCTATAATGTGCCGTTTGTGAACAGGTCACTGCTGAGGCCTGTGATTGACTGCAGAAATCACACAAATGGGATGTTACTGAAGACGTCAGCTGAAGGACCTGTATACAAAACACCGAAGCCTCCGACGCTGGGAACAGAAGCCTAGGAAGAGATGATTAAAGTCTTTTTTATGTTTATGGCCTCCTCAGCAGCACTATTAAATAATTAAAAAAATTAGTTGGGAGACCCCTTTAAGCCTTTACAGATAAAACTTGAAGCTCCTGGGCCTCATGCAAAATCTGTAATCTGTTTCTTATTATGTGGTAGATTGGCCTTTGGATCGCCTCAAACAACAGGACCTGAGTTGGAGTTTCCCATTGTAATTATTCACTAGTGAGTGGCCTTGGTGGCTCACAGAGCAAACAGGGAGAATGTATAGTTCCCTGTTTACACACACACTTACAAACATTCATACAATGCAACTTTTGTAAATAAGAAAGGTACCACTGTGCTGCTATAACAGGGGATAGAGAAGAGGAGCCCCCATAATTAAAGAGATCATTATTCCAAGGTGAAGGGAGCTGCACTCTACAAATTTACCATTTAATGTGGGCCTCATGTCAAACATGTGTACGCCTACCAGTGGGGCATCACTGCTCTAAGATACCCAGGAATATATATCACTGAAAGCAAGCTACCTGAAACAAGGTAATGCACTAGTCTACTGTAGGATGTAGCCAGGCCTTATCATGTAGGGGGTAAAATAGAGTGCCAGTACTTGTAAGGTGTAGGTACATAGGTAAAAGCATGGGCATCACCAATAAGCTGTTAACCAGCATGGTGCCCCACATGTAACTGTGTGACTGGCACCTTAATGAAGTATTATCTGTGTGCATTTGGAATACTAAGTACCCCTCCTTCTTATGTATTGTAGCAGGGGTGAACACAAACTGCACAGTTCACCTAGGCAAATAATGTATCTGGGTCCCTCATCCCCACTAATTGGCCTCAGTGGTTACGCGGGGTGCAGGGCTTCTGGGGAATGAGGCATGGTGCGCTACCAAACAGGCTGCCAAAACTTTGGCAATTAGCATAATTTCCCTTAGAAGCCCCTCCACACACTATATTGCCCTATAGTGGCCCCTCCATACACTACAATATCTCACAGTAGCTCCACCACACACAATAATGCCCTTTATTGACCCGTCCACACAGTATAATGTCACACAGTATCTCCTCCACACATTATAATACCCTATAGTGGCCCCTCTACATAGTGTAATGTCACACAGTGGCCCCCATACAGTATAATGTCTCACAGTAGCCCCTCCACACACTATACAGTTTTCAGAAGAACCTAAAGTTTTCGCAGTTCAGCACTCACAAACTATTATTATACTCTGGTGTCTCTTCAGACCCAGGAGTATAATGATCGGAAGCCCAGAAGAGGTGATTAAACATAAAAAACACTGTTACTCACTTCTCCTAGGCGTCAGTCTTCCGGTCTCTTCTGATCTTAGAGACATCACAAATAAGCATTTTGATGAAAACTGATGCCGACGTAACATCACGTGGGTTACACCACAGTCATTTTGCATCATGTTGCTGGCGTGACCGCTGAGGCCCAATCACAGGCCTCAGCAGTCTCTGATGTCTTTCGTGACATCTTTAAGACCAGAAGAGGCCCGAGGACCGATGCCAGAGCCCAGGAGAGGTGAGTAACACTATTTAATATGTTTGATCACCTCCCCAGGGCCTCCGATGAGTATACTCTGAGGTCTGTACTATACTCTTTGGACCTGTTCAGTGAAAACCGCTGGGTGAATCTTGCGAGGATCGCCTAACAAATACTCTCAGTGCCTAAAGGTGTAGGGCGAAGGCTGCCAGGTGGACACCTCTGCTTCATGTATCATCTTTACTGTCCAGCTTTACTATACAGCCCCCTTCCCTCCATGGGCCCCTGGATTGTAGGCATGTGAGTGGGTGTTCATCAGTATTTTGTATCAGTGCTGACTCTATCGTACACTGTTGGGTCTGGCTGCATCCTGCAGTGGACTAGTGCTTCACCTTGTATCAGGTTAATAGGTCTGTTTTTAGGATATGTTTCATTATAATAACCTTTTCAATGAACATGTGAATACTGTCTAGCTGACTGAAACATTAGAATTGGCTTCATTTTAAAAAATATAAACTCACCTGAAATGCAATTTTCAATCAGATGTACCTCTTGTGCCATATTTGTATCTAAAGAAAAGACTTAGAGCACCAGATAAAGGTATCAAAAAGGTTTTTACAAAGATTGTGCCACCATCCATTTCATGCCATATAAGGGTATGTTCACAATACTGTTATTACAATCCATTGCTGTTATCCATTATAGGATTTCTAAACAAATAAAAAAAAGTCCAGCATGCATATACAGGTGCATCTCAATAAATTAGAATATCTTTGAAACGTTCATTCATTTCAGTGATTCAGTAATACAATTCATAATCAGCGTCTTCCATGATTGTGTGTCCTCATGAACCAGACTGAGGGACCGTTTAAAGGCTTAGGAAACCTTGGCAGGTGACACACTGAATTTACAATACTGAACTTTTTTACAATATTTAAATTTTCTTAGATTTTGGTTTTCATTACCTGTAATCCATAATCAACATTTACAGAAATAAAACACTTGACATAGAACACTCTGTGTGTAAAGAATCTAGGAAATATAGGAGGTCACTTTTTTAATTCAATTACTGAAAGAAATAAACGTTTCCAAGATATTCTAATTTATTGAGTTGCACCAGTACTATGTATTAATTAATAAATTATTTTTAAACTTTATTCAAGTCCACAATGAGTGATGTCATAGTTCATAGACGTATCATAGCTCCTCGAGTCAGTGACAACGATACTCAGAAATTATCTACTTAGTTTATCTTTTTCTCAAGCTATAGATAATCATGGAAGAAGGTGTCAAAGAGTTTCTTCACTTAGACAGTACATATGAAATTTAAAGATGGTGAAGTTGAATGAATAGCATTCATGTGAGATTTCAATTTTATCTAAGATATTCTAGTAAGATATTTCCAACATCTCTAATAAAACTAGAGGTCTAGAAGACCAATATATAAATCTGTACCTACACTCTATGCTAAGTGAACAGGAGAAGCTGTTGAAAGTCACACGTAGCCATTGACTTCCCAAGTAACCTTGTCTTATACAGTACTACAGGAAAAGCAACCATTATATGCATAAAGAATACACATTCCCCCCCGCTCTCATTTTTAACATAAAGCTAATGTTGAAGGAAACTCTAATATTGTGGGTGAATAAAGACTATGGCTGACTTCTGAGTTAGTATAAATATGAGGTTGTTTATTTCGTCTTCAGTAGTTCTCCAGCCATAGAACTCATACCCCTCCTTTTTCCTCCTGCTACTAAAACATAACAGAACAGCACAGGATCTTGATTTTTAAGTAACTGTAACTAAAGTCTTGATTGGCTAACGCAGTGGAAAATATGCTAAAAGCGCTTGAAGGGAAAGCAGCGAAGATTGGAGGAGTAATTTAGTCGAGGCGGCCTAATCTCACTCACATGAACTGGCACGGCACAGAATCTGTGTGTCAAAGACACTTCCGCTTCTCGAAGCACAAACACTATGATCCTTTCTGCTTGGGTTCCAGCTCTGTGCATCCAACCTTCTCTTCATATGTAGCCCCTGGTGCTTGGTTTTGTATGTATTTATAATTTACATCAGCCACAATATACATACAGTGCTGTATGAGATTACGGGCCAGAAAAAATGTACTCTAATGTATAGGGGAAGGAGTGGTTTCTGAAACATGTCACATGTTATTAAAAGGGAGATCCTGTTTCAAGGAGTTCACAATCTTGTTAACTTGTAGGCGTCTTACAGACAGGGTAGAAGTGCCTTGATTAACAAGTGCAGGCTTTTGAAGTCAAGTGCATCTGGAGTTAGTTACATAGTCAGTGAGGTTGAAAGAAGTCCATCAAGTTCAACCTTTGTCATGTTTCGTCTCTATTGAACGCAAGAGAATGGCGAGTATTGCTTTTTCTTTTTGCATAATGACATTTATGATTTAAGTCTCCATTACGTGAAATAGAATTGTTTTTAAATAAAAATATTTTATTCTAGTAGAATATTAACCTACTACACAATTAGCTTTAGTTTAGAGGGAGTCTACCACCTCCTCCAAACATATTCAACTGCCATCACCGTGTGAAAGAGCACATTACAGTGATAAGAAACATACAGTGCCTTGCGAAAGTATTCGGCCCCCTTGAACTTTTCAACCTTTTGCCACATTTCAGGCTTCAAACATAAGGATATAAAATTTAAATTTTTTGGTGAAGAATCAACAACAACTGGGACACAATTGTGAAGTGGAACGAAATTTATTGGTTATTTTAAACTTTTGTAAAAAATAAAAAACTGAAAAGTGGGGCGTGCAATATTATTCGGCCCCTTTACTTTCAGTGCAGCAAACTCATTCCAGAAGTTCAGTGAGGATCTCTGAATGATCCAATGTTGTCCAAAATGACTGCTGATGATAAATATAATCCACCTGTGTGTAATCAAGTCTCCGTATAAATGCACCTGCTCTGTGATAGTCTCAGGGTTCTGTTTAAAGCGCAGAGAGCATCATGAAGACCAAGGAACACACCAGGCAGGTCCGTGATACTGTTGTGGAGAAGTTTAAAGCCGGATTTGGATACAAAAAGATTTCCCAAACTTTAAACATCCCAAGGAGCACTGTGCAAGTGATCAAATTGAAATGGAAGGAGTATCAGACCACTGCAAATCTACCAAGACCCGGCCGTCCCTCTAAACTTTCATCTCAAACAAGGAGAAGACTGATCAGAGATGCAGCCAAGAGGCCCATGATCACTCTGGATGAACTGCAGAGATCTACAGCTGAGGTGGGAGAGTCTGTCCATAGGACAACAATCAGTCGTACACTGCACAAATCTGGCCTTTATGGAAGAGTGGCAAGAAGAAAGCCATTTCTCAAAGATATCCATAAAAAGTCTTGTTTAAAGTTTGCCACAAACCACCTGGGAGACACACCAAACATGTGGAAGAAGGTGCTCTGGTCAGATGAAACCAAAATCAAACTTTTTGGCCACAATGCAAAACGATATGTTTGGCGTAAAAGCAACACAGCTCATCACCCTGAACACACCATCCCCACTGTCAAACATGGTAGTGGCAGCATCATGGTTTGGGCCTGCTTTTCTTCAGCAGGGACAGGGAAGATGGATAAAATTGATGGGAAGATGGATGGAGCAAAATACAGGACCATTCTGAAAGAAAACCTGTTGGAGTCTGCAAAAGACCTGAGACTGGGACGGAGATTTATCTTCCAACAAGACAATGATTCCAAACATAAAGCAAAATCTACAATGGAATGGTTCACAAATAAAAGTATCCAGGTGTTAGAATGGCCAAGTCAAAGTCCAGACCTGAATCCAATCGAGAATCTGTGGAAAGAGCTGAAAACTGCTGTTCACAAACGCTCTCCATCCAACCTCACTGAGCTTGAGCTGTTTTCTAAGGAAGAATGGGCAAGAATTTCAGTCTCTCGATGTGCAAAACTGATAGAGACATACCCCAAGCGACTTGCAGCTGTAATCGCAGCAAAAGGTGGCGCTACATAGTATTAACTTAAGGTGGCCGAATAATTTTTTCAGTTTTTTATTTTTTACAAAAGTTTAAAATATCCAATAAATTTCATTCCACTTCACGATTGTGTCCCACTTGTTGTTGATTCTTCACCAAAAAATTAAAATTTTATATCCTTATGTTTGAAGCCTGAAATGTGGCAAAAGGTTGAAAGGTTCAAGGGGGCCGAATACTTTCGCAAGGCACTGTACCTTTGTTATGTATGTCACTCTTGTAGATTTGGAGAAAAACAACTATGAAGTCTTTGAAGCAGTTGGTGCATTGGGGACGGGCCTTCAGTACTGGGAGCACTGCTCTTGCTGCTCAAAGAGGATGGGTGATTTTGTAACAGTGGTAACATCAGGCAGGATATGGTAGAGTGTCAAGAGCAGTGGTTTATGGAGCTGAATGCTCACCCCAGTGCACCAGCTGCCTCATTTGCACAAAACTTTAAAGTTGCTTTTCTCCAAATCTACAAAAGTGATATATAGTGTTGTTTATCACTGTCTTGTGCTCTGTAACACAGTGGTGACATTTGAGTATACTTGGGGAAAGTGGTAGACATACAAATATATATATCTGAACTTGCCACATAAAGACAGAAAGATGAAATATAACCAACAAAAAAAAATACTGGAAAAGTAGGAACCATGTGATACAGTATTACAGATAAAGGTCCATTCACATCATGCATTTTAGACCCATTTAGCAGATCAGTTTAATGTATGTAAAAAACAGATTCAAGCGGATGTAAACAGATGGCCATTCATTTACATAGAGATCAAAGTAAAAAAAAAATAATCTGTTTCTGTCCACTTTTCTTACAGAAAAGTATGGTATACTACTTTTTTTGTGTCCTTAAAATAAAAAACCGACAAAAATGGATCTATTTTTTTTACATTGATCTCTATGTAAACTAATGGCTATCTATTTGCATCCCTTATATGGATTTAAAAAGCTCATACATGTGTTCCTGTTTGATGTTGACTTTAGTAGTAGCAGAGCAGTCCAGCCGTAAGGATCACACTTTAACTTTAACTGTACCAATACCTGTCTTATAGTTAGGATTACAATTCACCAATTGTAGAGACTGTAGCCACTATGTCAAAATAAAGCAACATATTTCCAGTTATGGGTAACTAACTTTCAGCAATTTACAGTGGTGTTTAAAAGTTTGTGAGCCCTTCAGAATATTCTATATGTGAAATGTAACTTAAAACTGCATCAGATTTTCATACAATTACTTAAAGTAGATAAATGAGTAATTATTATTTATATGTCTATTATTTATATGTCATATAATATCACATATCTGTGAGAGGCATAAGGATGTGAAGCTTTGCTTTAAATATCTGGTGTGACCCCCCATGTGCAGCAATAATCTAATCTTTTCTGTTAATGGTTGATTAATCCTGCACATTGGCTTGGATGTTTCAGCTCATTACTTCATAAAAATAGCTTCAACTCTGTTCTATTGGTGGACTTCCTCCTATTTAATGCTCACTTCAGGTTCTTCCACAACATTTCTATTGGATTAAGGTCAGGACTTTGACCTAGCCATTCCAAAACTTTTACTTTACTTTTTCTTTAACCATTCTCTGGTAGACCGCCTTGTGCTTAGGGTTGTTGTCTCCTTGTATGACCCACATTCTCTTGAGACTCAACTCATGGACAGATGCCCTGACATTTTCCTTTAGAATTTGCTGGTATAATTCATAAGCACTAGTTCTCTTCTACAGACATTGTGTTATACAAGAAACTGAAAATTCACACACTCTTTATACACACACAAGACATGGATCTTCAAAGGATCTTAGAATAACAAAAAATATTGCATTTTGTTATTCTAAGATCCTTTGAAGATCCATGTCTTGTGTGTATAAAGAGTGTGTGAATTTTCAGTTTCTTGTATAACACAATGCCTGAAGAAGAGAGCTAGTACTCTCGAAAGCTTACCATCAAATATACTCAGTTATCCTCTAAAAGGTATCGCCTGATTTCTAAACTCTTCCACTACTTTCTATGGCTAACACGGTACAACATTATACTACTGGTATAATTCAGAAACCATTGCTCCATCAATGGTGCAAGCTGTCCTGGCCCAAATGAAAAGACCCAAATCATGATACTACCACCACTGTGCTTTACAGGTAGTATGGATTTTTATACTGAAATTAAGTGTCTTCCTTTCTTCTCATTTAAACACAAAAGCTTTATTTTGATCTCAACCATGCACAAAACTTTGTTCCAAAGGACTTTTGGCTTTTCCAGGTGATCTTAGCAAAGTGCCAATGGGCAGCAATGTTTTTTTTGGAGAGCAGCATTTTATCCTTGCAATCCTTCCATGCACACCATTGATGGTAGACTCAGAAACCTTGACATTAGCTAATATGAGAAAAATCTTTATTTGCTTAGAGGTTACCTTGGGTTCTTTTATGACTTCTCTGATTATTACAGTGCCTTGCGAAAGTATTCGACCCCCTTGAACTTTTCAACCTTTTGCCACATTTCAGGCTTCAAACATAAAGATATAAAATTTTAATTTTTGGGTGAAGAATCAACTACAAGTGGGACACAATCGTGAAGTGGAACGAAATTTATTGGATATTTTAAACTTTTGCAAAAAATAAAAAACTGAAAAGTGGGGCGTGCCAAATTATTCGGCCCCCTTAAGTTAATACTTTGTAGCACCACCTTTTGCTGTGATTACAGCTGCAAGTCGCTTGGGGTATGTCTCTATCAGTTTTGCACATCGAGAGACTGAAATTCTTGCCCGTTCTTCCTTGGAAAACAGCTCGAGCTCAGTGAGGTTGGATGGAGAGCGTTTGTGAACAGCAGTTTTCAGCTCTTTCCACAGATTCTCGATTGGATTCAGGTCTGGACTTTGACTTGACCATTCTAACACCTGGATACGTTTATTTGTGAACCACTCCATTGTAGATTTTGCTTTATGTTTGGCATCATTGTCTTGTTGGAAGTTAAATCTCCGTCCCAGTCTCAGGTCTTTTGCAGACTCCAACAGGTTTTCTTCCAGAATGGTCCTGTATTTGGCTCCATCCATCTTCCCATCAATTTTATCCATCTTCCCTGTCCCTGCTGAAGAAAAGCAGGCCCAAACCATGATGCTGCCACCACCATGTTTGACAGTGGGGATGGTGGGTTCAGGGTGATGAACTGTGTTGCTTTTACGCCAAACATATCGTTTTGCATTGTGGCCAAAAAGTTCGATTTTGGTTTCATCTGACCAGAGCACCTTCTTCCACATGTTTGGTGTGTCTCCCAGGTGGCTTGTGGCAAACTTTAAACGAGAATTTTTATGGATATCTTTGAGAAATGGCTTTCTTCTTGCCACTCTTCCATAAAGGCCAGATTTGTGCAGTGTACGACTGATTGTTGTCCTATGGACAGAATCTCCCACCTCAGCTGTAGATCTCTGCAGTTCATCCAGAGTGATCATGGGCCTCTTGGCTGCATCTCTGATCAGTCTTCTCCTTGTTTCAGATGAAAGTTTAGAGGAACGGCCGGGTCTTGGTAGATTTGCAGTGGTCTGATACGCCTTCCATTTCAATATGATCACTTGCACAGTGCTCCTTGGGATGTTTAAAGTTTGGGAAATCTTTTTGTATCCAAATCCGGCTTTAAACTTCTCCACAACAGTATCACGGACCTGCCTGGTGTGTTCCTTGGTCTTCATGATGCTCTCTGCGCTTTAAACAGAACCCTGAGACTATCACAGAGCAGGTGCATTTATACGGAGACTTGATTACACACAGGTGGATTATATTTATCATCAGTCAATTTAGGACAACATTGAATCATTCAGAGATCCTCACTGAACTTCTGGAATGAGTTTGCTGCACTGAAAGTAAAGGGGCCAAATAATATTGCACACCCCACTTTTCAGTTTTTTATTTTTTACAAAAGTTTAAAATAACCAATACATTTCGTTCCACTTCACAATTGTGTCCCACTTGTTGATTCTTCACCAAAAAATTTAAATTTTATATCTTTATGTTTGAAGCCTGAAATGTGGCAAAAGGTTGAAAACTTCAATGGGGCCAAATACTTTTGCAAGACACTGTATATACCTTTCTCTTGGTGTGATCTTTGCTGGTTGACCACTCCTGGAGATGGTAATAATGGTCTTGAATTTCCTACACTTGTATACAATCTGTCTGACTGTGGATTGATGAAGGCCAACTCTTGCTGGATTTATAACCTTTTTCGATGTGATAAGCATCAACAACTCTCCTTCTGAAATTTTCAGAAATCTCCTTGGTTCGTGACATAATATACTTCCACAAATGTGTGTAGTGAAGATCACACATTGATAAATCCCTGTTCCTCAAGGATAGGACCATATGATGACTTTGGCTGCGATTCCTGTCGTGTGACCAAAGATCTCTGTGTCGCTCTGAGACTCTTTCACTCATGTTAGTGAATGGAGACACATTGCAACCCTGAGGGTGCTGCGACTAGAAATCGCAGTCTTGGCACCCTATGGGTCGCAACGCAACTCCATTCACTAACATCAGTGAAGGAGTTGCAGAGCAACACTGTGATCTTCAGTTGCATAATGAGAGTTGTGGCCAAAGTAGCCATGTGGCCCTAGCCTAAATAATAACGCTCACCCACTCACTCCTCATTGCTAAATGACAAATTCTAGGTATTCATATTTACATAGAAATATAGAAATTTCTGAAGTGTTCACAAACTTTCAAGCACCATTGTATGTAAGAGCAGAGGATGATATTGTACCTGAGGAAAATCCAGATACAGGATAAGATATGTAAAAGATTGTGGAAAGTGATGAATGTTGATTTAATGTAATTTGAAGGAGCAAATGTTAACAAAATGAGTTCAAGTTCATATTAAGCAAGGCTCATATGCTGGTAATATAATAAGAGGACTTGAAATAGAGACTTCACATGTAGATTTATGCATACTTGTGCAGGGTGGGCATAACAGATTATGGGAAGAAATTGTTGAAGATGGAAAAAATTCTCTCAAGAGTCCATAGTTCTATACTTACTATTTGTGTAATATATCTTTGCCCGGTTTGGAGCTTTGCGTTTCTGCAAATCCCCTGTTTTGCTCTCAAATAACCATAGAGTTAAAGTGGATTCCACAATAGACATTTATCACCTATCCACATAAAATAAGATAAATGTCTGATCACTGGGGCCCCCCTCTGAAACTTCACCAAACACTTGAATGAAGGTCCCAAGCTCCAGGTTTCATTTCATAGATGAAAAATGTTCATTGTGGAAAAACCGTTTTAAGGCCTCACGTGGTGTAAACGTCACAGCTTTACCGTGGCGGAAACACTGCAGAAAAAAACACAGTGTTTTACAGTCTCTGCAAAGACTAGCGAATCACAGCCACACATTGCAAAAAAATATGCGCAGTGGACACGCTGTGATATTCAAAACTGTTGTGGTTTTGAAAATCGCAACATGTCAATTATACCTATGGAAACGTTGGCGGTTTCCCTATAGGTATAATGGAAGTCCGCAGAGTACATTATATGGAATATTAAATGGTATCATTACAAAGTACAATTTGTGCCACAAACATTAAGCCCTCATATGGGCCTCTGTGAACATAAAAATAACAAAGATATGAGGTTTGGAAGGCAAGGAGTCAAAAACAAGAATCAAAAATTGAAAAATGCCTGAGGTGGGAAGGGGTTAATGTTACTCACATATTTGAAAAAGTAGGTATATTCTATCAGAAAGTCAAACAATGGTGCCCTTTACCATACAATTTAAATAATTAGTACCAATGTGGTTATACCATAGAGACACTGATGGCCAACATGAACCTTTTACTGACAAGACAAACCTATTGGTGATAAATGTTTTGTAAAGCATTTTTTTGGGCAAGAGTTTATATTTTTTCATTAAATATATACTGCTGTTCTAACAGCAAAGCGTTGATTTTGCCTGTTATATACAAGTGTTTTTTTTATTGTTCACCCAATATATAGTCTACCCATGCGCTAATCTGAAAAAAAAATCTTGTAATTTTATGGATTGTTTTTTTCCGCTCTGGTTACCAAATACACAGTGTGATGGAGAATTGTTGTTAATCTGAAAAAAAATATTCACTGCTTAGGCATTTCTCTGTAGGTGCAAATGTGCATATATACACAGTAGTTCAGCCTTCACTAATCTAAAAAAAATCAGAAAAATCTCTGTTATTACAACGGGGTTTTTTTTTTGGTGTGTTTACCTGAGTCTAGCCTGTGCTAATCTGAAAAAAAAGCTTGCACGAATCTGAAAAAAAAAATCTTGTTATTTAATATAAGGTAACTAACACAGTTCTAATCTAATACTCACTGACCACAGTGTCAGAATTGTTGGTAAATCACTAAGCAGTGTGCAGTAAATTCACTGGAAACAAACATGGTAGGAAACAGGCAAAAGGAAGGGAGAAGGAGGAAACACTTGTGCAAGTACTACTACTAACAATATGAATGTGAATGGCAACAACAACACTACTTCTGGTCTCGATAGTCCCGCCAATAGCTGCAGTATTGTAATTTTTCCTGAGAATAAAGACGTTTCTGAAAGCAGTGAATCACTATTATTGAGTAACGGTTCTGTGTGATCCTCCTCAACATGTAATTTACCATGCTGTCTTTCTGTACTGTCAGCCATACCATCTCCTTTATCTTCACTGACACAGATCCCATTCTCTAGTAGTCATGTGGCATCTGCTGAGATATTCCTCATAGCCCAAGATGTCTTCTTCTTCCTCCTCCTTTTGATGAGTTGAATGAGAATTGCCTTTGATTTTTTTGATCTAGAGGAGATAGAGTTGGATGACATGAGTGTTGGTGGCGTTAATAGTGGCAGGGGGTGTGCTACTGGTGGTAGTGCTGGTAGGAGCACTATGGGGAAATCTGGTAGGAATTGTGAGGGCATACAGGAATACCACTGCCATGATGAGTCACAAAAAAGGGAGGAAGGTGATACGGAATCTAATGATGATTCTATTACAGATGAGACCTGGCAACCGGGTCAGAGTGGCAGGGTGACACAGGAAGATGCAATAGTTCCACCTGCCACATCCCCCAACTTCAGCAGGGCAAGCCATTGGTTCTACTCTCCTTCCCTCATTTCATGGTTGTAAGGTGAAGAGCACATTGAGTGGCACTGTTGCATATGCTGGAGTGTCATTTTGAGAAGAAGTATATGATTACTGCATGTAGCAAAGTACAGACACAGTGATCACTTTTGGAAGATAGTCCAGCTTTTTCTGCTAGCAAAGTAGGTAGTAGGCACACTGATTGCGTGCCCAATTTTTACTTGGAATTATGTAAATTTTCACTCAGTCACTACAGAAGTTGATGCTGCATGTGCACCAATAGCAGCAGCAAACCACAGACACAATGATTACTTTTGTGACAGTCCAGCTTTTTCAGCTGGCAGCCAGACCAGGGACGCTAATAGCTCACAGGGCCTGCTCCAGGTTTGTGTGGGCCCTTGGGAGACAGAGCCTCAGTGGGCCCGTTTTTTTGTAAATCATGCACACAGTAAAAAAAAAAAAAAAAAATAGAAATTGGGTGTTTTTTGCTGAGGGAGACCTATTGGAGTGTAATACAGTCCATTCCATACAAGTAGATACAACCTGTTCAGACATCGGAAAGTAAAGAGGAATTTGAGGCGGACATCTGCCCCGGATTCTTCTTTATTTTCTGCCCCTGGCTCATGGTGCAGAGTATCAGTATTCTGTTGCAGTTTTCCACCGCTGATTAGGCCCAAATGAATGAGTCTAACCAGTGCGGAGTCTCAAGCCGCGGCCTCCAAATCAGCTGCAGAATCTGCGGCAACATCCAGCAGGACGCTTTTTTTTTCCAGTTTCCTGATCCAATTAGTTTCAATAGGAGGTAGTTTGAGGGAGGAATCTGCTGCTGATTTAGGGGGTGAAATCCACTGCAAATTCAGTGGCAGATTCCACCGTGTGAACAGGGCCTGATACTGTTAATAGTGCCACTCTACAGTCGCCCCTACACAGTATCATATGCTCCACAGTGGCCCCCAAACAGTATAATATGCTCCACAGTGGCCCCCACACAGTATCATATGCTCCCCACTGGCCCCCACACAGTATCATATGCTTCACAGTGGCCCCCACACTGTATTATATTCTCCACAGTGGCCCACACACAGTATTATATGCTCCACAGTGGCCTCCACACAGTATTATATGTTCCACAGTGGTCCCCCCACAGTATTATATGCTCCACAGTGGCCTCCACACAGTATTATATGCTTCACAGTGGCCCCCACACAGTATTATATGCTCTACAGTGGCCCCCACACAGTATTATATGCTCCACAGTGACCCCCACACAGTATTATATGCCCACAGTGGCCCCCACACAGTATTATATGCTCCACAGTGGCCCCCACGCAGTATTATATGCTCTCAAGAGCCCCTCCATATTCCTGTTGCTATTATTATAGAGTGGGGTCTCCTCAGACCCCAGAGTATAATAATCGGAGGCCCAGGGAAGTGATTAAAAATAACAAACACTTATACTAACCTTGCCTCACCTCTCCTGGGTATCCGGCTGTCTGCAGCATCCTCCTCGGTCCTCTTCTTCCTTGCGACTGAGGTCCTGTGCCCCAGTCGTCACTGCTGAGGCCTATGATTGGGCTTCAGTGGTGACGTGGGGCGAGATGACATCATTACGCCAGCGCGCCCCATGTGACTGCCACATTGCCAAACATGTTGCCACAACTGCCTAGTGCCTACCACCACTCAGGCAGACATTTTCTGTGGCATGGTCATCATATTATTTCCTGCTGCACTACCACACATGTTGCCACAGCTGCCTAGTACCTACCGCCACTGCCACCTCTTAGGCAGACATGTCCTGCAGCCTGATCATCATATTATGTCTTCCTGCGCTGCCACACATGTTGCCACAGTTGCCTAGTGCCTACCACCACTTCCACAACTCAGGCAGACATGTCCTGTGGCCTGGTCCATCATATGATTACATGCTGAACTGCCACACATGTTGCCACAGCTACCACTACTGCCACCTCTCAGACATATCCTGCAACCTGGTCAAACATATTCCACTATACCACACTGTTGGTATAGTTGTCAAAAACTATTTTGATTTCACATCATTTTTGGTGGATTTTTTAGAAAATTTCGCCACTTTTCAAATGTGCCAAATAACAACAAGCCTGTAGCACTTACAAGCCATCAAAATAGGCTAATTTTTACATGTGTGTCTAAAAAAAAACCACGGGCTAGCACACCAAAAAAAGGTAATTTTTGCAGCGTTTAAATGTTAAAATGCGTAAAAGTGAGTGTCAGTGCAGTGTACGGTTAAACTTGAAGTTTGTATCCACTGCTTACCATTCGTTTTTCCATAGACATGTCACTTTCACTTTGATCATTTTGGCTGTGCTTGTGTTAGAGTGCTAGTAATTTGGATAGATAGGCTCCCATTACACCATCTTTTAGGTCGGGGCTCGACGTTGCAAAACGCTATAACAAAAAATGCTGCATTTTACATTAACTGCAAAGTGGATGGAATTCTGGCTAATTCCATCCACACATTGCATAAAAAAATCCATAGCAGAAATGCTGTGATTTCAAAAACGTTCACATTTTTGCAAATCGCAGCATGTCAGTTATACCTACGGAAACCCTGGCGAATAAAGGCCGCAGAGTTCTGTGAAAAATGCTGCAGAAAAAAATGTGATGTGTTTCCCCCACTGTAGCACCTCCACCTCCACTCCTGTGGTGGTCTTGGGCAGCGGTGTAGTAACACCTAGGACCTAACCTTGCTGTTTGATAGGCAGAACTGAGAAAATCACATTGATAATTGGCATGTAACTGGCCTCGTATTGGGGTATAATAAGGCTAAAATGTGGTGAAGCATTTTTTTCTGCATTCATTACTAGTATAATGTAAGAGGAGAATCATTTGCATGGGAAAGTTTTTAGAATAAAGTTGGAATTTTGGGGATATCATGTTATTATGCTAATTTTGTTGAGCTAATTTACTAAAGAAAAAAAAGATTTATTATCTCCCATTTATTATTCTGGCTTTTTTTTTTTTTTTTACAAATGGCATATGGCACGAGTCTACTGAGGGATCAGTGAAAACAGCCCAAAAAATAGCATGTTCTATTTTTTATTGTACACAAACCATAAAAACAACCAACAGTCATGGTAATAGATCCATTAAAGTCTATGGGGCCATGTGCTAGCTGTTGTATTAAAGTTTTTTGAATAGTTGGAATTAAAAAATTTTTTATGGATATCATGTTATTATATTAATTCTGCTGCACTATTTTACTACAGAAATAAAAAAAATTATGGGGGAGATTTATTACACCCCTGTGATGGTTTTCTGGCTTTATTTTACAAATGGCATTTTTATTCTGTCCTTTACATTTTCAAAAAAGTGGCGGAACAGTGGACGTGACCATTGGTTCTGACAGATTTATCATCATTTATGCCGGTTTTCCTGCTTAAATGTTAACAGATATCTATGCCAGCTACAAACTGGCACAGATTTCAATATAGGCACATGGACTGCTGGAGGCGGCATGCACCTCATCATAAATTAAGTGCGGCACAGGAGATATCAAGATCATTTGGGGATTACTTTATTACACTGTAATGTCTCATTTAATCTGTTCATGTACCCTCTGATTTGTGAAGTGCTGCGGAATATGTTGGTGCTATACAAATAAAAAATATTATAATTATTGATAAATCTTCCCCATTGAGATAATAGCTGGTAAAAGAGTATAGTGAAGGTTTATGGTCACTGTATTTGTGAGCTACCCACACCTGCCAATATTATATGTAATATACACATATACAGTATGTACAGTGGGGAAAAAAAAGTATTTAGTCAGCCACCAATTGTGCAAGTTCTCCCACTTAAAAAGATGAGAGAGGCCTGTAATTGTCATCATAGGTAGACCTCAACTATGAGAGACAAAATGAGAAAACATATCTAGAAAATGATATTGTCTGATTTTTTAAGAATTTATTTGCAAATTATGGTGGAAAATAAGTATTTGGTCAATAACAAAAGTTCATCTCAATACTTTGTTATATATCCTTTGTTGGCAATGACAGAGGTCAAACGTTTTCTGTAAGTCTTCACAAGGTTGGCACACACTGTTTCTGGTATGTTGGCCCATTCCTCCATGCAGATCTCCTCTAGAGCAGTGATGTTTTGGGGCTGTCGCTGGGCAACACGCACTTTCAACTCCCTCCAAAGGTTTTCTATGGGGTTGAGATTTGGAGAATGGCTAGGCCACTCCAGGACCTTGAAATGCTTCTTACGAAGACACTCCTTCGTTGCCCTGGTGGTGTGCTTGGGATCATTGTCATGCTGAAAGACCCAGTCACGTTTCATCTTCAATGCCGTTGCTGATGGAAGTAGGTTTGCACTCAAAATCTCATGATACATGGCCCCATTAATTCTTTCATGTACATGGATCAGTCATCCTGGTCCCTTTGCAGAGAAACAGCCCCAAAGCATGATGTTGCCACCCCCATGCTTAACAGTAGGTATGGTGTTCTTCGATGCAACTCAGCATTCACTCTCCTCCAAACATGACGAGTTGTGTTTCTACCAAACAGTTCTACTTTGGCTTCATCTGACCATATGACATTCTCCCAATACTCTTCTGGAACATCCAAATGCTCTCTAGCAATCTTCAGACGGGCCCGGATATGTACTGGCTTAAGCAGGGGGACACGTCTGGCACTGCAGGATTTGAGTTCCTGACGGCGTAGTGTGTTACTGATGGTAGCCTTTGTTACTTTAGTCCCAGCTTTCTGCAGGTCATTCACTAGGTCCCCCCGTGTGGTTCTGGGATTTTTGCTCACCGTTCTTGTGATCATTTTGACCCCAAGGGGTGAGATCTTGCATGGAGCCCCTGATTGAGGGAGATTATCAGTGGTCTTGTATGTCTTCCATTTTCTAATTATTGCTCCCACAGTTGATTTCTTCACACCAAGCTGCTTGCCTATTGCAGATTCAGTCTTCCCAGCCTGGTGCAGGTCTACAATTTTGTTTCTGGTGTCCATCCACAGCTCTTTGGTCTTCACCATAGTGTAGTTTGGAGTGTAACTGTTTGAGGTTGTGGACAGGTGTCTTTTATACTGATAACAATTGCAAACAGGTGCCATTACTACAGGTAATGAGTGGAGGACAGAGGAGCCTCTTGAAGAAGAAGTTACAGGTCTGTGAGACCCAGAAATCTTGCTTGTTTGTAGGTGACCAAATACTTATTTTCCACCATAATTTTCAAATAAATTCTTTAAAAATCAGACAATGTGACTTTCTGGATTTGTTTTCTCATTTTGTCTCTCGTAGTTGAGGTCTACCTATGATGTCAATTACAGGCCGAGCTCATATTTTTAAGTGGGAGAACTTTCACAATTGGTGGCTGACTAAATACTTTTTTTCCCCACTGTATCTATCATTGAAAACACACAAATACTTTTTCTTGTAACCCTGCTCAATGGTATTAAAATACTTGTCTCTAAGGCTAAGGCCCCACGTAGAGAAACACAGCAAAAAAACGCTGTGGAAAAAATTGTGTTGAAAACGCATCGCGTTTTTTTTTCTGCAGCGTTTTTCATTGTATATTCTACATGAGTCTACTGAGGGATAAGTCCAGAAAAAGACCAGGAGAGCATCAGATGTCGCAAGGAGGCCCAAAAGAGGTAACAAGGTGAGTATAAATGTTTTTTGTTTTTTTTTTCACCTCCACTGGGTCTCCACCTATTATACTCTGGGGTCTGAACAAATGAACTTCCTTTAGAACATATCATAAACTCAGAGGTCTTCAACCTGTGGCTTTCCGACTGTTGCAAAACTACAACTTCTAGCATGCCCTGACTTCTTGCAGCTGTCAAGATTTGAACAGAGTTGAAGTATTGCAAGAGCTGTCTAATTCATACTGTATCAATTCCAAAGGAATGATGACTTGAATTAAGACATCTGGCCTAAAGATACATTGTGAATAAAGGGCTAGATTAGATAAATGTAGTGGTACATCGGTTATACACTGTAAGAGGTAATATGTAAGGTGAGTGACTGATCTCAACCAGAGAATGAGGGTTCACTTACAGTTGCCAGGACTGTTACAGTCATCTAAATTCCTACCTACGCATATCTAGATATAAGGACAGGTGATTCCATACAAAAATTAATTCCATATGGATCTTTATATGGACCTTATATTATGGATTATATTGCTTGGTATACATTATCATCGCACAAAGAGCTAGAAAAAACAGGGTTAACCATGGATCAATAATGATTGAGACCACAGGAGTATTACAGATGGGGATCCATGGGGATACCATACCAGATCCCATTTTTAATAATTAATTTAATTTAATTAATTGTTAATTAACCATTTAAGTGGGTTATTATTATATTAGCTTTATTTATTAATGGTGATATGTGTTTTGGCGCCTTGTACCCTACTTACATTATCTCTTATTGATAGAAGGTAAAGGGGGACTTGTTTAATGGATTTTTAATTATTGATTGCTAGTATGGTTTATTTATTTATTTATTCATTATTAATAATATTATTATTTATTCTGTATTATTAATTTATTATTTATATTTTTTATATTACCTTGGTGACCCCTTAATAAAACGCATCGCGGCCTATTCAATCCAAAATTAAAGTGTCAGTCTCTTATTTTATTGTTAAGTGAGTTTACATCTATTTGGGAGCATATTGGGACGTGTATCTAAACATCTTATGATGATGGGGATGGACATGTTTGTTGGATCCAGATGAAATCTTATCCACTGACTTGATCCTTTTTTCTCTTAATTTTTTACCTTCCATATTGCTTCACTATTTTTCTACCTTATATATAATTCTTTGAGCTGAACATATAGGGACAGAAATATGTACCAGATTTCTGCGGTAATTTGTGCAAAAAAAAACAAAAAACTGGCGTACATGTTTTACACCTCATTCTTTGAACTTTAGACACTTTCTAATAGTTTCTGCACCTCGTCTGACAGGTGGGTGGGCTTGTTGAAAAGGGAGTGGGGTTTTATATGCAAATCTGTGAGACAGAAAGTGTACCAAAATTTTGGAAAATGCACCAATATTCTGGACAATGCGGCAAAAGTTTGCGTGAAAATTTTGTCCAAAAGTAATAAGTGCTGTAAAGACAGAATTGACAGTCTGAAAGATTTTCAAACAGTAGTAGACACTTTAGAAAATCTGGTGCAGTTTACGACTGTCTAGTCTAACATAAAAGTAAGGCAATATTAGATGATCTCCCCCTATGTCTTGGTCCACTTTCCTTCCAATATTATCCACTTTGTTTCATCTACCTTTTGTTGCACACTTATATTTTTCTATCACTTTTCAGAACTACATTCTGCAACCTGAAATCTGCAATCCTGTGTTTGGATAATTTCACCATTTAAATATTTGATAAATTTAAATTTCACTATTAAAATGAATTGCAATTCATAATGTATTCCACAAAAAAATCTTCGGTATTGCCTTAAAGAGTTAATCAGCATCCTTGCTTTCATGTTTGACCCCAAATCTTTGTTCAATAGCCCCTAAAATCCATTATATTTCATGCACAGGAAATGTACTAGCGGAGAACGTTACATTAGCATATTGTGTTCAGAACGCTGTTTTAAGGCAATTATTTTGTGGACTGATTAAAGATGACTTTTGGCGGGGAAGAGAGAAGCAGAAACATTTGTGCACACGAAAGCTCTTTTGTTTTCTCTTTGTTAAGCTTCAAAAGCTGAAGGATAAACAAATAAGTCCAGACTCTTTGAGATGTTTATATACATAGTCTACATAGATAGACCAGGAAATATCCAATGTAAAGACACAGGTTTATAAATAGGAACAAAGAAGGCTAATTTTAGATGTGTCCAAAGGACCCTTACAATTTCTTCCAGATTGCCAGGTGCCGATGACTGTTGTGTAACTAAGAGACAAATAAGACTAAGAACTTATGCACATGGACACATTACAGCCCTATGCACCCTTCCAAATGGACACCTGAAGAAATACATGGGGCCATACTGCACCACTATTTGCCACTCGTGGAAGTTTTTCTTCAGATCAGTTTGGAATAAAAAAAAAAGGTGGCATGTTCCAACAATTATGGACATATTAACTGTTAAAGAATTTACTTGTAGAGGATAAAATGTATAGAGGCGAAATAAGAGAGAAGATTATGATTATCTTCAAACAATCTCTGTCTATACAGCTCTGCCATGTGCATGCACCGTGTTCGAGTCGCACAGCTGAGTATGCCGAGATTTCTGACTATTGAAGAGGCACTTATTCAAAAGAATATTGGATATTTCTCAGTCACCAATCATAGGTATCAGTGAGACATCTCATAGCATGTAGCTAATCATTGATTAATAAAATCAGGAAAGTAACTATAAAGATAATGTCCTATAGGCCTTTCTTTCTTCTTTTCAGCCTAAGAGCTAAGTCATATTCTTTTGTGACCTCCTAAACCTACAGCAAGCCACCAAGACGGAAGATTATTCACTTCTGCTCAGTTTACATTGCAGTAAGTTCATAGGGAAGTGAAAGGAAATATTTCTAGAGCTTCTCACTAACACGAAACATAGCGATACCCAAGCTTCAGAACAAGACAAAGATTTCCAAATGTTTCTCATTTTTGCTGATTTTTGGCAGTGCTTGAAGGAAACCTGAAACACAGGGAATTTCAATGGCCTAGCAATTAAGTATAGTGCTGGAGAGGCGGGTTTCATTCATTCTGTCCAACCTATCACGCTCTCCTTTTTCCTTCTCCTCCTTTCAGCTTCTCGTCTTACCCTTTCCACTTTACTATGTTAGATTCTCTCTATGTGCTTTCTTTATTTTATAAGTCATCTCTTTTTTCATTTTATTTCTCCTACAGTTTCACTTTTTCATCCATTTCCTTAGTTTCTTATATTTATAATGGCAACCAGACTGGATGTAATGTATCAGACAGCATACATACCCTTAGCAGGCTTAAATACACCTAATGCACAGTACTGTATAGCTGCTTACAGACAGTCTTATAAATAGTTTACAATTATTATCACAGTATCATATACTAGATTTAGAGAGCTGACAATACTTTTCCCTTTCTTGTGTTTATATTTTTCTTCTGATTATTTTCCTTCCTTTTCTTTCATCTTTTGTTCTGTCTTTTTTCAGCATTTCTGTGTCCCACTTCCTTTGGCAGGATCTGAACAAGACATTATATGCATCTCAATAAATTAGAATATCTTTGAAACGTTCATTCATTTCAGTAATTCAGTAATTCATTTCATAATCAGCGTCTTCCATGATTGTGTGTCCTACTGATCCAGACTGAGGGACCATTCAAAGGCTTTGGAAACCTTGGCAGGTGACACACTGAATTTACAATACTGAACTTTTTTACAATATTCTAATTTTCTTAGATTTGCGTTTTCATTACCTGTAATCGATAATCAACATTTACAGAAATAAAACACTTGAAATAGAACAGTCTGTGTGTAAAGAATCTAGAAAATATAGGAGTCCACTTTTTTAATGTAATTACTGAAATAAATAAACATTTCAAAGATATTCTAATTTATTGAGATGCACCTGTACATGCTACATGTTACACATAGAAGCTATTAAAGCCCTGAGGTCTAAGCCTTTCTGTGATACAATTTGATGAATGAAACAGTTTTAGAATGTTAGATGTTTCTGTAAAGTTACAGAACTCATAAATGAACACTGTGATCACCCAACCTGTACATTAGAGAAGGTACATGAGCTGAATGCTTAACTCGATTTTAATTTATGACTCCCTGCTTTCCAAAAGCCATAAAATTTTTATTTTTCTGTCTACAGAGCGATATGAGGGCTTTGTTGGACAAATTTTACTTTGTAATGGTACCATTTAATATTCCATACAATATATTTGGAAGCTGAAAAAAAATTCGGAATGGGATGGAATTGGAGAAAAACTGCATTTGTGTAACTTTCTTACAGGCTTTGTTTTTACAGTGTTCACTGTGCAGCCAAAATAACATGTCACCTGTATTCTATGGGTCGATACAATTACGGCGATACTCAATTTATATATTTTTTTCTTTCCATTTTTAACCCCTTAAACAAATCCAAAACCTTATGAAAAAAATTATTAGAGTTTCTATACTCTGATACTTGTAATTTTTTTATATTTACATGTACAGAGATGCATAAGGACTTTATTTTTTACAGGGGCAGGCTAAACTAAGAAAAAAAATGGCTGTTCGGCTCTTTTGATTTTTATTCCCGCTATTGGGCTTAACGTTTGAGAAAAATATTTTTGTAAGTTTGTGGCGTTTTCGCTCACAGGGATACCTAATGTGTATCTCACTTTATTTATATGCATATGTGTTTTAGATAAAGGGGGTGAATTAAATTTTTATTTCTTTTTAATCTATCTATATTTTTTTTACTTTTTTTTTTACTTTTATTTTTATACTCCCTACGGGTCGTGAACCTCAAACTGTCAAAGTCACATTTTTTTTAAAAAAGATAATATGGATTTAAGTTTAAATCCTGGTGCTGATAGTTGCCACTGCCTGCTGATACAGGCATCATGGACAGGGCACCACTCAATGTTTTGAATGCAATCTCATTTATAGTTCCAGTATATCTAATACCCAAATTTTATATATTTTTCTGTGTCAAACTTAGCCATCAATGACAGCAGCAACAATATAGTCCAATTTTAATAGACAGACTTTGTGGCTGTTCTGAATGGTTACTTCTTTTATAGGCCTTGAAAGTCATTACATAGGTTACAGAGGTCCTGTACAGGAAGGGCCACAGCAGGCTCTACCTGCTTAGGAAGCTGAGAGCCTTTGGAATCCGGGGGGCACTTCTTAGGACTTTCTTCAACTCGGTAGTGGCATCAGCCATCTTCTTTGCAGTGACCTGCTGGGGGAGCAGTATATCAACCAGGGACAGAAATAAACTTGACAAGCTGATTAGAAGGGCCAGCTCTGTCCTCGGGAGCCCACTGGACCCAGTGCAGGTGGTGGGTGACAAAAGGATACTGTCCGTGGTGAGCTCCATGCAGAAGAAGAAGTCCCATCCCATGCATGAGACTGTGATAGCGCTGGGAAGTACTGTCAGTGACCGACCGCTCCACCCTAAGTGTGAGAAGCAGCGCTATCGGAAGTCTTTCCTTCCCACGGCGGTTAGGCTGAACAACCAACACCGACCTAAGCGGAGATCAATACACAGAGAACTGAAATATCTTTCTGCCTGTTAAATCCCCCCCCCCCTCCTCTGCTACTTCCTATCTGTCTGTCTATCAATGTAATGCCTCTCACCTTGGAACATTCCTGTACATGTTGTATTTGTATTTGAATCTGCTTATCTTATCTTTGCTGCTGTAACACACTGAATTTCCCCATTGTGGGACTATTAAAGGACTATTATTATTATTATTATTATTATTATTATTATTATTATTACATACAGTCCTAGGAAACCTCAGAATGTCACACTCAGTACAGTAGGGGAACTTTTGATTTGGAGCAAATTTTTTTGCTCACCTCAGCTGCTGGATTCACATCAGTATGGATGCATGTCTTCCATTATTTTGCTTCTATGTATGAGAGCGATTGGGGAGCAGAATGTCTACTTCTCTTTGTGTGTTTTGTGTGGGAGTCATCATAACAACTACTGTAGTCTGAATTCACTCTGGAGCTGAGCTCAGGCAAAACTGACGGATATAGCACCAACAGAGAAGAAAACTTGTGATGAATGTAGGATATAAGTCATATAATGGTAAGATGTAGTGTTATTCCTCGTACCTACACATGATGACTTATTCTGAAATGACAAGGATACATTAAAAGAGCTGTCATGGATTTTAAAAAATCTTGGTGGGAATATTCAGTTGTACTAAATAAAATAACCAATACTTACCAATTCAACCCCTCGCTGTTCCCTCTTCACAACCTAAGTCCCTGCTTCTTTGACCCCCAACGATCCTGCAGCAATGATGTCATGTATATAATTTATGTGCCTGTTACATCAATCGTCACAGTGATCACCATACATGCACACATAGCTAATGGCTCATGGACCCTGGTGCAAAAGTTCAGCTTGGGCCCCTGCCTCCCTCATAAATTCTTTCATGACTGCCATACCTGTCTGTAACTTTCAGCTTCATCACTGGATCTTTTAAAGGTAAGATTGCATAGTAGAATTTTTGTGGTGGAACCTGTCGCAAAATATCCACCTCCCATTCATTTCAATGGGAGGCAGACACTTCCTTTCCTGCTAGCTGAAAAAGTGAGCTAGTGGGAAAAAGAAGCTTTGTGTCTGATCTTCAGACTGATTCAGCCCTTACATCCCAATGAATTGAATTGGAGGATAAATATTTCTCCCAATGGCAGGAAAATTCCCATGGAATATTTTGCATGGTAGGTTCCACCACATATTCCACTGTGTGAACTTATTTTAAGGAGCAAAGTAATAGCGCCCTCATTGCCTCCGTGCAAAGTAATAATGCTTCCCCACTTAGGCAATAGTGTCCCCTTGGGGTCCTCACATAAATAATAGTGTCCCCCACATACAGGTAACAGTGGCCTCTAATAGTGTCCCCATTCCCACATAGGTGATAGCATACTTTCCAACTTTCAGAGGATTGAAAAAGGGACAAAATCTGCAAATTTACATATACAGTTGTGCTAAAAAGTTTACATACCCCGGCAGATTGTTTTGATTTTTTTGCCTTCTTTCAGAGAATATGAATGATAACACAAAAACTTTTTCTACACTCATGGTTAGTGGTTAGTTGAAGCCATTTATTGTCAAACTTCTGTGTTTTCTCTTTTTAAATCATAATGACAACCAAAAACATCAAAATGACCCTGTTAAAAAATTCACATACCCTGATGATTTTGGCCTGATAACATGCCCAGAAAGTAAACCACAGTCAGGTAGACCAACCCACAACTGCCCGGAAAATTGTTTGGGATGCAAAGAAAAACCCACACATAACATCAGCTGAAATACAGGAGTCTCTGAAAACTATCGGTGTGGCTGTTTTAAGATGCACAATAAGGAGGCACTTGAAGAAAATGGGCTGCATGGTCGAGTTGCCATAAGAAAGCCATTACTGCGCAAATGCCACAAAGAATCTCGCCTTCAATACGCCAAACCGCACCGAGACAAGCCTCAAAATTTCTGGAACAAGGTAATTTGGAGTGATGAGACAAAAATCAAACTTTTTGGCCACAACCATAAACGTTATATTTGGAGAGGTGTCAACAAGGCATATGATGAAAGGAACACCATTCCTACTGTAAAGCACGGAGATGGATCACTGATGATGTGGGGATGTGTGAGCTTCAAAGGCACAGGAAACTTGGTCAAAGTTGAAGGAAAGATGAATGCAGTACGTTATCAGCAAATACTCGAGGCAAATTTGCACTCATCAGCCAGGAAGCTGCGCTTGGGACATACTTGGATGTTCCAACATGACAACGATCCAAAACACAAGGCCAAGTCGACCTGTCATTGGCTACAGCAGAAGAAAGTGAAGGTTCTGGAGTGGCCATCTCAGTCTCCTGACCTTAATATCATTGAGCCACTCTGAGGAGATCTCAAGCGTGCAGTACTTTCAAGACAGCCTAGGAATGTAAAGAAACTGGAGACTTTTTGCCAAGAAGAATGGGCAGTTTTACCATCTGAGAAAATAAAGAGCCTCATCCACAACTACCATGAAAGACTTCCAGCTGTCATTGATGTTAGAGGAGGAAATACATGGTATTAAGAACTGGGGTGTGTGAACTTTTGAACAGGGTCATTTTGATGTTTTTGGTTGTCATTATGATTTAAAAAGAGAAAACACAGAAGTTTGACAATAAATGGCTTCAACCAACCACTAACCATGAGTGGAGAAAAAGTTTTTGCGTTATCTATTCATATTCTCTGAAAAAAGGCCAAAAAAACAAAAAAATCTGCCGGGGTAGGTAACTTTCTAGCACAACTGTACTAAACCATGCCAAATTCCCCCTTTTTTCTCCCCCAATCCCACCCAGTCCTTTTGTGTCACCACATAGTATAAAGTCCCATTATTGGCCCTTAGAGGGAATAATGCCCCCTTAGTGCCCCTTTACACTATCATGCCCCCAGTGGCCCTCATATAACATAATGTCCCTATTGTGGTTCCCACAGTATAATATCTCCTCCTTGTGACCCTCACACAGTATAAGGCTCCCTCATCATGGCCTCTATAACATCCCCCTTCTTGTGGCCCCACACACTGTTATAACCCTTTTTGTGACCCCCACATATAATGTTCCTTTTTTTGCAGCCCCCACACTCCAGTGCCCTCTTCTTGTGACCTCCACACTACAACGTCCCCTTCTTGTGACCCTGAACTGTAATTCCCCACTTATGTAGCTAGGAAATGGGAGGAGATTCACACAATACCAGATTTAGTGCTGTGTACGAAGAAGTCAGTTATAGAATTTATTAGTATAAGCAGCAGTACTGTGATGAAGGGGGCCTGTAGACCTTTCTGGCTTAGAGGCCCAGTCGCAAGTATGACTTTGGCATCCCCTATAACTACACCACTGCATCTGACCACTGAGACTATTGATTGGCTGCAGCTGTAATATAAATGATATGCATGACATCATCACTCCATGACCTGTGAGGAACTGAGTGGCGGTGACTGAAGTAGCGAGGACCAGAGCAGCAGTAGTGGAATTATTGGGAATTAAACTGGTGAGTATAGTTTTTTTTTTATTATCTTATTTTATACCATTGATTATTCCCAGATTTTTGAAAATACTAGAAAACCCATTTATCCCAGATAGAACATCAATTTTAGAAAGCTGGCTAACCCCCTTTAAAATCATGATTCATAGGGGGCAATAGAAATAAAAGCTTATTTCAAGCCAGTTGATGCAAACCATTTTAGACTACCATGTTGCCATTTGAATACATGGAAAAGAAGAATCATGTAAATGAATTCTTCCACTACAATGTATACGGCAAACAATTGGACATTTTAAGAAGGAGATTCCTTGAAAAGAGGTATTTTGATAACATGGTAGTGTATGCTAAACAAAAGACAAAAGTTGAAGCAAGAATCAAGGGTCAATCACAGCAAAATATTACCACCAATACGGAGGATAACCCTGCATTGTCCTTCAATACACAGTTTCATTTCCAACATTTCCAGATCATAAGAATTTTAGAAAAAAAAATTTAAACACCTTACTAAGATGCCCTTGTTTAGTTACCATGTTATGTTCAAAACTATGTATAATATAAAGATGGGCTAAGGCTAGGGATGAGCAATCTGGCTCATAACAAGCCAGGTTTGTTAGAAGTTTTCCAAAAATTTCAGGTTCATCCAAACCCAAGATTTTTGGACTTTGCCATCCACCACCACCATCTCAACAAACCCCAGAGTATAATAATAGGAGACCCAAGGGAGGTGCAGAAACATAAAAATACAACTGATACTCACCTGACTTGGGGCCGCTGATGTCACAAAAGAGACCAGAAGATGACAGAAATGAATAGAGAGCTGATGCCATAGCAGAGTACCAGAGAGGTGAGGAAATTGAGTCTGACTTGTTCTGTCTTCTCTGCACTTCCCCTGGGTCTCCAATTTTAAACTCTAGGGTTTGAAGAGACCCCCAGAGTATAGAAATACAGTGCCTTGCGAAAGTATTTGGCCCCCTTGAACTTTTCAGCGTTTTGCCACATTTCAGGCTTCAAACATAAAGATATAAAATTTTAATTTTTTGGTGAAGAATCAACAACAAGTAGGACACAATTGTGAAGAGGAGCGAAATTTATTGGTTATTTTAAACTTTTTAAAAAATAAAAACTGAAAAGTGGGGCGTGCAATATTATTCGGCCCCTTTACTTTCAGTGCAGAAAACTCACTCCAGAAGTTCAGTGAGGATCTCTGAATGATCCAATGTTGTCCTAAATGACTGATGATGATAAATATAATCCACCTGTGTGTAATCCATATTGAAATGGAAGGAGTATCAGAATACTGCAAATCTACCAAGACCCGGCCGTCCCTCTAAACTTTCATCTCAAACAAGGAGAAGACTGATCAGAGATGCAGCCAAGAGGCCCATGATCACTCTGGATGAACGGCAGAGATCTACAGCTGAGGTGGGAGAGTCTGTCTATAGGACAACAATCAGTCGTACACTGCACAAATCTGGCCTTTATGGAAGAGTGGCAAGAAGAAAGCCATTTCTCAAAGATATCCATAAAAAGTCTCGTTTAAAGTTTGCCACAAGCCACCTGGGAGACACACCAAACATGTGGAAGAAGGTGCTCTGGTTAGATGAAACCAAAATCGAACTTTTTGGCCACAAATGCAAAACGATATGTTTGGCGTAAAAGCAACACAGCTCATCACCCTGAACACACCATCCCCACTGTCAAACATGGTGGTGGCAGCATCATGGTTTGGGCCTGCTTTTCTTCAGCAGGGACAGGGAAGATGGTTCAAATTGATGGGAAGATGGATGGAGCCAAATACAGGACCATTCTGGAAGAAAACCTGTTGGAGTCTGCAAAAGACCTGAGACTGGGACGGAGATTTATCTTCCAACAAGACAATGATCCCAAACATAAAGCAAAATCTACAATGGAATGGTTCACAAATAAACATATCCAGGTGTCAGAATGGCCAAGTCAAAGTCCAGACCTGAATCCAATCGAGAATCTGTGGAAAAAGCTGAAAACTGCTGTTCACAAACGCTCTCCATCCAACCTCACTGAGCTCGAGCTGTTTTCCAAGAAAGAATGGGCAAGAATTTCAGTCTCTCGATGTGCAAAACTGATAGAGACATACCACAAGCGACTTGCAGCTGTAATCGCAGCAAAAGGTGGAGCTACAACGTATTAACTTAAGGGGGCCGAATAATTTGGCACGCCCCGATTTTCAGTTTTTTATTTTTTACAAAAGTTTAAAATATCCAATAAATTTTGTTCCACTTCACGATTGTGTCCCACTTGTTGTTGATTCTTCACCAAAAAATTAAAATTTTATATCTTTATGTTTGAAGCCTGAAATGTGGCAAAACGCTGAAAAGTTCAAGGGGGCCAAATACTTTCGCAAGGCACTTAGCACTTTCGGTTTGGACTACACAAGTCCAGAACTGAAGTCTGAACAGAAACTTTAGGGGTGAACCACCTGAATATTCCCAAAACAAATCTTGTGAGGTTCGCCCATCACTAGCTAAGACCCTGCTTAATTTACTTGCAACAGCATATGCAAAATCCACCTTGAATTTAATAAGAGATCCTGCCAATAGTGGGGAAAACAAATCACAAGGGAGTATAATTGCTGATACAACAGATGTAAATGCCATTATATTGTCGCACCACTAATATTGTCTTCAGGTTACCAAAAATACAGTGGGGCAGATTCACTATGAATCTACACCAATTTGTTTGTCGGAAAAAAAAGTCACAAATGGGTGGTTTGAAACCTTTTAATGCCCCTGGGGACTTTAATAGATACAAGTAATGTTTGACATGGAAAAAAACGCGGTGTTTCCACAAATTGTGGGAATATACGCACAGCAGACATGCTGCAATTTCCAAAACTGTCGTGGTTTTGGAAATAGCAGCATGTCAATTATACGCCGGTGGTTTCCCTATAGGTATAATTGAAGCAGAAAGCTTTCTGTGCAAAATGCTGCGGGAAAAATCGCAATGCGTTGCCGCCGCGGTTTTTCCCGCAGCGCTTTTTTTTGCTGCAGCCCGTTACATGGGCCTTAGCCTAAAGGGGTTATTAATGATAAGAAAAACATGGATGCTCTCCAGTACACACAGGAAATGCAATAAAGTGCACCCGCATCTGCCAATTTTGGCTAATAGTGTTGCATTTCCTGTGTTTCAGAACAGCATACTTTCTTCTATAGTGGCTATGTCTTTCCTAATACAAGCAATATCTACTTTAGATGCAGTAGACTGGCACTGCCTACTAGAATTTAGTTTATAAATAATTACACCCAAATTCTTTTCCATTGTGGACACACCCAATAGCGCCTATTTGATCAGTTTATCCAGATCATCCTGTAGAGATGGGATATTCTGCATTATATTTACAACATTGGTCTGTAGAGTACAGAGCACTAGACATACTAACCAGGAAGGTGGTGGAGGTCGGCACCTTGTGTGAAGTAGTGTGGTACTTGTTGTAAGGCTGAAATCACCCAGACAGTGCAGTGCTCTATTTTCAATGTGCGCTATACATCCAGGCTAATAAAGTATACATGGACATGTGTAAGACGTATTTCAGTCATAGCCTTTCTCAATTGTAAGCAACAACAAATCTGTAAAAGTTTCAATAAGCCCCACTTCTAGAGACTTCCTGGTGATCTGACAAACGGCTGCTAGGATACATTAAACATAGTGCACAAAATGAACCCTTATATCTACCTTGATTCTGGCTACAATACTTTATTTCCCAGCAAAAAGGTCTTTCACCAAAAATAACCCAAAAAATACAGTACTCCAGGATTTGCAAAGTAACAAAAAAGCAAAAAATCTACTTTTTATTACGTGTTTACAGCTGTGTTTTGGTTCCAAACAAATGGACCTTTCTCAAGCATATCTATCTATCTGCATAAACTATAAAATGAAGTTACTTTACACTACTTGACCAGCTTCATACTTTCTATTAAGCCCTCTGGCCTCCAGAGACTGAAGAGTATATCCACAATATTTCTCTGGCCAACAACATTTTCTTAACCTGTTCTACCACCTGACATTTAGTCGGGAGAGGCAGTGGTGTAACTAGGAATGGCTGGGCCCCAAGGCGAACATTTGACATATATTTCTGATTCCTTTTGTAGCCATTCTTGGCTTTGGCTCAAAAAACTGCAGCAAAATCTGCAACAAAAAAACTGCGTTTCCGCAATGTGGGGCCTTACGCTAGGTTCACACCTGTGCCTGGTATCTGTCCGCTTGCAAACCGTTTTAAGAGAAAAATGCTTTGGTACAAAAAGGATTCCAAATGATTACACAGCGGATACCTGAATCCGTTAGTCAATGGGTGTCCATTCAAAAAAACTGACCATATGTGTCTGAGCATGTGCAGACGAAAAAAAAACGGATTGCAAGACGGACACAAACGGATTGCTATCCGTTTGTAATCCTTTTGTAATCCGCTTTACATAGACCCCAAGAAATGGATAGTTTGCTGTTTGACTGGATTCCTTATTTTTTGAACGGAGAAAAAGTACTGCAAGTTCGACTTGTTTCTCCGCTCAAAAGAGCAGATACCAGACGGAAATGCTCGAAATGCACACCTGCGGATGGTTTTTACAACCCATTGAAATCAATGGGTTTTAAAACAAACCATTTGAAATCAGCTTTTGAGGATATGGAGACGGTTTCAAAAACTGATTTTGTGTAGAGAGCCAAATGCAGATGTGAACCCAGCCTTAGCCTGAAGCTACCATCATTATTGCTTCCCACCTGATATTTATCAGAGTTATTGTGAATTTATTGTGACTGCTGCGCATATTTTCCCGCAGTGTGTAGCGAATCCCATCCACTATGCAGTGACTGCAAAACGCCACGTTGTTTTTCGCCATGTGGGGCCCTGGCCTTACTGTGTTTTTTTTGTACTTTGGTATTTATGATGTAGGTGCTCATCTTGTTAAATGTTGTGCACATGTGTTAGTTAGTTTAGATGTGCCTTTGTAAGTTGTGTGCATGTTGCCCATTTAAAAAAAAAAAAAAATGCACAATTGCCCTTTTTAAATACTGTTTGACCTGAAGGGCTTTTTTACGTTGCCCATGTACTGGAGTGCATTTGTTCCATTTTTTGCCCCTTTTTTAAAAAGATACAAATCATAAATACAGCGTGAACAGGATCTCCATTTAGGCCACACCCCCTAAAGAAACTTGTAGAACTTTTCTTTATACGAGCAATAACATTTATTTGCAGAAACTGGACAACCCCTTTCCTTTCTGCTAAATTCACTCCAGGCTTTGGCTCAGAAAAATACAGAAAAATCTGCAGCTTTTCCATAAGGCCTTAGCCTTAAAGATCTCTCAAGATATCCTACACTTTTAGGAATAGGATAATAATAGTTACTCACTATGTTAACTCCCAGTGGATAAAAAAATTTGTCCTGGTCATGTAATGTGATGAACACACATATACACGTGTCATTAGAAGACTAACTAGAAGAGTTGTGATACACATATTGTATGTTCACACATTAGATTTCTGTGAGTGTGACTGTCAGATTGCAGCTATAGATATGCAGTTTGATCCGTCACAGATCTGGATGAGCATTTTCACTGTCATTCCTTGGCATTTACTTGAGCAATCCACCTGATAAAGTAGCATGCTACTTATTTACTCTCGGCAAAAATATCTGTGGAAATTTACCACTGCATGTGAAAAAAACAGCAACATATCATCAGATTTGACATAGACTTCATCCCAGAATCTGCACTGAAATCAATGAAGTCAAATCCAACACATGTCCCTCATGTGCAAGTGTCCTGAATACTGGATCTCTGTGTCCATCCATGGACACAATTTTATCTACTAAAAATAGTAAAGAATGAGGAATCCCATTAAGTGACTGCACAGAGAGATTTTGAAAACCATTGATACAGAACATACAGTATATCCATCATAATGCGTACACTGTTTCTTCAGCGTCAGACAATTATGGGATATCTTATCTATATGCCATTAAGGCTTACAGTGGAAAAAACCCTTTAACCATCCTCAAAGAATGGAAATCATTTTATACATTTCTGCAACTCTTTTGTTGAAAACTTTATTTTTAGCAGAATTTTATAACAATGTTTTCATAATGAACTATTCCTAGTGGGGAATACAACTTTGTATAGTTTGATGTAGAATAGATAGAGATCGTTGGCTGCATAGTATACGCATACACAGTGTAACAATCTTCACAATGATTAATAAACTGAAAACTGCCTTTCATGTCACACCTCTACTGTCAGGCTACAGCTACAGGATGTAAAGTCTTGCTGCATTACATCACTCGGGGTCCTTAAAGAAGTACCAGAAGCTATATTAAACCCTGTACTGTTCTTTTATTTAATAGCATAGGATAACGATTTTTCTACCAATGTTCAGGAACAGAAAAGGTCTTCATGGGAAGCAGAAAAAATTCTTAAAGACAAAATATCATTTCAGGCAAGAAAATATTTTTATTATTTGTAAAATACACTTGCTCTGTGCAAATGGCTGACCCTTCCTAAATTTGCTACTATGAGGTACATCAAAAGGGACATGAATGCACATGACATGAACATAGGTCTTGCACTTTACAAATCACTTGTCAGACAGCACTTGGAATATTATGTACAGTAATGGGCAAATGTGCGCAAGAACATAGTAGAGCTTAAAGCGGTTGCACTGTTATGCTATAGGCACCAGAGATTACAGTTTCGGCAGCCCCAAAGAAATGAATGAAGCTCTGATCATGCGATCACACTGGCACTCCATTCACAAGGAGACCTTAGGGGGACTTTCGGTCTACCGTCCTTCAAATCACTGGGGACCCAGCGATCAGACCCATGGCGAACAGACCCACGGCGATCAGACTCCCGGAAATCAGGCATTTATCCCCTTTCCTGTGGGTAGGAGATAAGTGTCCATAATGGTAGGTTGAAAGAAGACAATAACACTGATAAATGTAATGGTTGAGCAACAGAACCAGGGAGAGTATGAAAATTAGGATCATTTAATTTAGTAAAAATTGGCTGAGAGGTGCCCTAATAATTATATATAAACATCTCAAGCTGTTTCTACATTGGATATGGACTGCACTGGACTGGCATATATTTGTCTGTAGATGAATTATTGTGTGTTGACCATTACTATTCACACAAACATTCAACACAATAAATAAATGAGTCAAGTCACCATTGCAGGCAGATTGGACATGGCAGCCAATGTTGTTTCCTTACTGATAAAATCATTATAATTGTCCACCATGGGCTGAAGCTCAGATTGGTTCCTAAGGACTTTCCTCGCCATTTCATAGAATTACAGAATTTGAAGATGAACTGCTGCTATAAGCATCCTTGCACATGCAAACAGCTCACTCTTTCATCACCCAAGCCTGATCTAAGCATGTTGCAAATGTGAAACACGCCATAAATCTGCAGGTCTGGAAAGTTTTACCATACAGTGGGGAGGGAAATGCCTTTAGATGAAGCACCTTCTTTCAGCTGTATATTTCAGATCACTGTGAGGTGGGAAGATTCCCAGACCCTGCTTTCCACCCCCTTCCAGCACACTTGCATGGAGCAGGAGACCAGATGTCTCACACTTTATAAATATAGCTCTTCTGAGACACCTTGATTTGTACTCCTCTCACTATTTGTTTTTGCTGGTGACCCCCTTTATGGGGTACTGCAGAGTATTCTAGAACCTATTCTGTACTAAAGTGTCCTGCAGAGCATCACTGAATTTTTGCTCATGTTTCCCATGAATGTTGCAAATGATTGTATCCTTGCTTTTGTAGTCATGTATCATATCTCTTAATATAGCATCTATGGTTTCAACATATTTTTTGAAAAAAAGGGCATCATCTTGCAAGTAATTGCCTATATTTTAGAAATTCAGTTCTCTTAATTAATCTCTTAAATTATTTATTTTTTCAGTTTCTCTTTTTTTTCTCTTTAAGAATATGTGTTACTTTAAAAGGAATGTGCATTCAGAAAATTATGTCAGGGTTTTATTATAGACACATTTAATTGCTATATGACTATCCATGTAATATCTTTAAATTTTACACTAGCTCCTTGGCAGAAATTTCCTTTTTTCTACAGATTTGCTGTGTAGACCAGGGTAGGACGAGCATTCATCTCATCATCATCATATTGTCAGAGATCTCAATAACAGCTATTTTGTAGTGCTGGAAGCTAAGTTAAGATAGAATATTGGTACTATACTACCTACATCCCCTGCCACCCTCTTGTCTCTAGGAGGGAGGGCAGTACTCCATCTATATCAGAAGACTTTATTAGTCTATCAACACTTTTCAGTCCATTATCTCCCATCATACACCCTGATCCACTACCTACATAGACAAATTAAAGGCAGTAAAGGCCTTATTGGACAGACTGATATTCAGGGCTAATATTTGCAAAGAAAATCTCCTAGAACGCTCATTCCTTATAATAGCCCTAATAGTACCACTGGTCACTCGATGAACTCGATTTGCTTGATTGTCTGGTGATTGTTTGCCTTTAGCAGAACAAAAAATAATTCTTTGCCAACAAAACATTGCTCTGTGTAATAATGACTGTGATGCTGACAACTGGCAAACAATAAAAGCACATGCTAGGTGGATGACTGCTTTAGTGATCGTTCCTCCTGCATGTGCCATGCCTATGTGATAGGTAGTGCAGAACAAGCGCTGATCAGCTTGGTTGTCGTTGATCAACACTCATTACAAAAAAGGCAACTTGTCTAATAGCACCCTAAAGCTAAGTGCCCCACATAGCACGTCACGGATTTTTCTGCATTGCTTTTCACAAAAAGTCCACATGTTTCTTCTGTGGACTTTCTGCTTCAATTATACCTGTGGGGAAACCGCCGTCGTTTCCGTAGGCATAATTTACATGCTGCAGTTTTGGAAATCTGCTGTGTGTATTTTTCCGAAATTACGCCACGCGGGGCCCTAGCCTAATAAGGTTTTTGGCTAATAATGGCCACTCACAAATTTTTAAAATCTAAAAATAAATAGCTGCAACATTTCATAAAAAATATATATTTTACTTCATGTGTTTTACTCATCACCATTCACAATCCCTTCAATCACGGGCAAGGCAATCACTCAGAATGTTGTTATACATTGCCCTGGTCCACCACCTTGATTGACTGATGTTGGTAGACTTAGAAAAATCTGTGTTCACAATGCCTTTTGCTGCTTTTACTGCTCTCAAATTTAAGCTGGCCATACACAATAGATTAATATTAAACAATCCTTCTGATCTCAACAGGACAAGTTGACTGTCTAAGGTGTATAGAGTCCACCTGTACAGTGTCCATATTAGGACATCCTCAGATATCAGTGTCAAACATCAGATTAATAGCAGTTTACAACAGTGACACCTGACTTTGACTTTGATTCTGACAACGACTTTGACTTTGATTCTGACAACGACTTTGATTCTGACTCTCACTTTGATTCTGACTTTGATTCTGACTCTGACTTTGATTCTGACTTTGATTCTGACTCTGACATTGATTCTGACTCTGACTTTGATTCTGACTCTGACTTTGATTCTGACTCTGACTTTGATTCTGACTCTGACTTTGACTCTGATTCTGACTCTGACTTTGATTCTGACTTTGATTCTGACTCTGACTTTGATTCTGACTCTGACTTTTATTCTGACACTGACATCTGCAGTTTCTGATTGGCCAACAGATGAGGTCCGCCCCCTATATAACTGTACTTTACAGGAGCTTCAGACCTCATCCCTCACAACAGTGGCAGAAGAATCATTTCAGTGCATCAATAGGTACAGACATTTCTGACTTTTACTTATCCTAAATAATACTTCATGTTTACTGCTCCCTTAGGGGGCGTTCACACTACTGTTGTTTGTCTGTTCTGATAGGGTCTGTAAAAAAAAAAAAATGGACACCTATCATAACAGACCGTAACTGATGTTAATGTGTCCGTTTTTTAGACTCTCCATTTTTGCTTATTTTTTTGTTCTTCTTTCTGAGCATACGCAGAAAAAAACCCAACAATATAACGGACGACCGTCCGTTACTTTCAGTTAGCCATAGACATTAATGTTAAAAAATAACGCACGGTTAATGCCTGCACCCCACGTTATTCTGTCCGCTAAAAAAAAACCCACATGTCATGGATTTGGTGAGAAAGGATATTAATGGACAACATATCAAATCCCAGTGAAATCCCCCTGGGCTATCTACAAATTTGCCAGTGGCTAACTTGTGGCAATTTACTGGCACAGCATAGTGAATGGCATCTAAACAGGTTCCATTCACACTGTGCAGTTTCTGGGCTGCTTGAAAACCTCAGATGTTCTCTGACTTTCATCTGTGACTCAGTCAGGTATCAGACAACTTTGTGTCAGACAACTTTTTATCAGACTCCTGGAGCTGTCAGCCTGCAGCCTTATACAAGGATCTTCTACTTCTGAGTGTGAGCAGTGACGTCACTCAGAGGTCAGGCATCCTGGCCAATCACAGTGTAACATTGTATGTGCTTCATACTGACTGCTGACTTGTGACTCAATCACAGATGAAAGTCAGAGAACATCTGAGGTTTTCAACCAGCCCAGAAACTGCACAGTGTGAATGGGACCTGTTTAGATGCCATTCACTATGCTGTGGCAGTAAATTGCCACAAGTTAGCCACTGGCAAATTTGTAGATAGCCCAGGGGGATTTCACTGGGATTTGATATGTTGTCCATTAATGTCCTTTCTCACCAAATCCATGACATGTGGGTTTTTTTTTAGCGGACAGAATAACGCGGGGTGCAGGCATTAACCGTGCGTTATTTTTTAACATTAATGTCTATGGCTAACTGAAAGTAACGGACGGTCGTCCGTTATATTGTTGTTTTTTTTTCTGTGTATGCTCAGAAAGAAGAACAAAAAAATAAGCAAAAATGGAGAGTCTAAAAAACGGACACATTAACATCAGTTACGGTCTGTTATGATAGGTGTCCATTTTTTTTTTACAGACCCTATCAGAACAGACAAACAACAGTAGTGTGACTGCCCCCTAAGGGAGCAGTAAACATGAAGTATTATTTAGGATAAGTAAAAGTCAGAAATGTCTGTACCTATTGATGCACTGAAATGATTCTTCTGCCACTGTTGTGAGGGATGAGGTCTGAAGCTCCTGTAAAGTACAGTTATATAGGGGGCGGACCTCATCTGTTGGCCAATCAGAAACTGCAGATGTCAGTGTCAGAATCAAAGTCAGAGTCAGAATCAAAGTCAGAGTCAGAATCAAAGTCAGAGTCAGAATCAAAGTCAGAGTCAGAATCAGAGTCAAAGTCAGAGTCAGAATCAAAGTCAGAGTCAGAATCAAATTCAGAGTCAGAATCAAAGTCAGCGTCAAAGTCAGAGTCAGAATCAAAGTCAGAGTCAGAATCAAAGTCAGAGTCAGAATCAAAGTCAGAATCAAAGTGAGAGTCAGAATCAAAGTCGTTGTCAGAATCAGTCAAAGTCATTGTCAGAATCAAAGTCAAAGTCATTGTCAGAATCAAAGTCGTTGTCAGAATCTAAGTCAAAGTTGTTGTCAGAATCAAAGTCAAAGTCGTTGTCAGAATCAAAGTCAAAGTCGTTGTCAGAATCAAAGTCAAAGTCAGGTGTCACTGTTGTAAACTGCTATTAATCTGATGTTTGACACTGATATCTGAGGATGTCCTAATATGGACACTGTAAAGCTTCATTCCCCCTAGCCACAATTCAGAATATTCAGGTTCAAAAGTTTTTGACTCCCCTTTCTACAAGTTCAGTTTCGTTCTTGTATACTACAAGCCAAAAGAACTTCGGTTTAAGGTTCTACAGGATGAAATTCTCAGCGAAAATAGATACAAAATCACAAACTAGCCATACCCTTAAAACCACCTAATATTATGTAGGTATATTTGCAGCAGTACTCACAGCAATGTTTACCTGTTCCTGCAGAGCTAACACACTGGCATTGACTCCTATCACTCTCTAAAATCTGTCTCTCTATCAATTTATTGTAAATCTACCCATTTATTGTGTTTGTTTGACAATGAAACATGCTTACTGACAGTAATCCACTACCAATCTGTATTCTGTGTTTTACTGTCTCTCATTCTATGACATCCTCTCTTCTCTCTCCTATCTGTATCCCTACAAAGCTGCAGCGTTTCCTGCTTAGGCTGTTTTCTAGTGGTTATGAGTCTTCCCGTAGGAGATTGGTGATTTCTGTGGATTTCTGCAGCTCCTCCAGAGTGACCATGGGCTTCTTGGCTGCTTCTCTGACCAGTGCTCGTCAGTTTAGGTGGACGGCCATGTCTTGGTAGGTTTGCAGTTGTAAAATATTTTTTTCCATTTTTGGATGATGGATTGAACAGTGCTCATTGGGATGCTCAAAGCTTGGGATATGTTTTTATAACCTAATCCTGCTTTAAACTTCTGCACAACTTTATCTCTGACCTGTCTGGTGAGCTCCTTGGTCTTCATGATGCTGTTTGTTCACTAGTGTTCTCTAACAAACCACAGAGGCCTTCACAGAACTGGTGTATTTATACTGAGATTAAATTACACACAGCTGGACTATATTAACTAATTAAGTGACTTCTGAAGGCAATTGTCTGCAATGGATTTTATTTAGGGATATCAGAGTACAAGGGGTTGAATTCTTTTGCACATCACACTTTTCAGATTCTTATTTGATTAAAATTTTGAAAACCATGTATCATTTTTGTTCCATGTTACAATTATGTGCTACTTTGTGTTGGACTATCACTTAAAATCTCAAGAAAATAAATTTAAGTTTGTGGTTGTAAGGTGACAAAATGTGAAAAAGTTCAAGGGGTATGAATACTTTTGCAAGCCACTGTAATGTTAGCGGGAAGTTCACAAATACTATCCCTTCTCTGTACTATTTTCCATAAATTAACATAATATTTTGCTGGTTGAATCCAGGTTTATCAGGTGACAAATCTTGTGGTCACCGTTGGTGGAGGGTTCCAAAGAGATGGCTATCAATTACATTATTCTTTACTTGTCCAGTCCAGTTTACTGGTACCAGAATATTAAAAATGTACTATGCACAAACTTGATTTTGAGTTTTGAACTTTCTTACAGAATATTTCAACTTCAGTGACATTATTTAAACATCATTTTACATCCATGCAGTTTAAGGTTAAGTGACTCGACTATGGAAAAAATATATGTTTCGTCTTTAGTGGCAGAGATTTCACCTTCTGCAAGGGATCACAAAAATATCTCTTTGCACTGAGTGAACTTTTGAACTTTACTCTCATCCAGCAGGCTGGAGAAAAGCTGTGCTGTCAGTCATAGCTCCTTCCATGGATTCCTGCACATATGAGAAACAGATATGACTTACACTGCTCTGTGTCTGACACTTTGGACATTTCATGCTCTTTATCCATATCCCTAGAAAGACATCAGAGATACATGCCTCTCATTCTCTAGTTATGCACACCCTATACATCTCACCTGTTTCCAATGCATAAACCAGTGACACGTTAACACTTACCTGATACTTATATATAGACACCATAACATACAAGATATGCGTGCTACTGATATTTTAACATCATCTTGGTGAACTTTACGATAAACAGCAGGGGGAATTTCCAACATCTTCCTTGTACAGTACACAGACTAGTGAGAAATGCTGGCTTTGACAAATTTATGTATTAATGCTTAAACATCCATATAGAATATATATTAAAATGTATCTTAACATGCCACATACCAATATAAATTTTAGAGATCCTAGATGTCTTTATCCTGAGATTTTTATAGCATATGGAATTGTGCCTGATGTGTTGACAATGCAAAAGCAAATGACTGATCAGATGCAACTTTCAAGTCTGGCAAAACAATTCTAGTCTCAAGTGTTGCATCTAGGTAAGTAGCATTTTTTCATTTTCAGACAACTCCTTTTTTTTGTAAGGAAGTAGCTGCTAGCTTGAATTAAAGGTCCATTCCGGTAATTTCAAGTTGCCCCCTTCCGCTGGTTATAACTGCTAGAATGCTGGGGTAAAACCTCTGGGACCCCTACTGATCATGAGAATGGAGGTCCCTTGCATCCCCATATAAATGGAACAACTGGTTGTACATGCATGGTGGCTCCATTCACGTCTATTGGACTTGATTTAATAAAGAATGAATGGAGCAGCCAAGCATGCTCAACCTGCAGCTCCATTCAGACAGGGTAACGTCCCCAGTTATCATGATTAGTGGGTCGGTGCATAGCCAATGACTTAAAATTAACTGAATACCCCTTTAAGGTGGCCATACACTGAGACTGCTGTGAGCCAAACACTCCTTAAGCAGATAGTGTTTGCTCCCCATCCTCATACACATGTACACTCAGATTGCCTTAGCATGCATGTGTTCTCAGTAGGTAGAGGTGAATATGCTGCTAAGAGACAACTCTGGAAATTCCCTATGAGCACAAAGGATCTAATTAAATATTTATTATTATTTATTTATTATGCTTACTTGTATAGCGCCATCTTATTCCGCAGCGCTTTCTAGACATTGACAGTCACTGTCCCATATAGGGCTCACAATCTATATTCCCTACCAGTATGTCTTTGGAGTGTGGGAGGAAACCCACGCGAACACAGGGAGAACATACAAACTCCTTTCAGATGTTGTCCTTGGCAGGATTCAAACCCAGGACTCCAGCGCTGCAAGGTTAACCACTGAGCCACCCTGAAATACAATATAACTGACCACTCTACCCCCATTTCTGCCATTGGAGTATAGTTGCGATGCTACTATGCTCATTCAGGCAGCCTTGCCGAAATTGCCAGGTTTGGCCAGCAATTATCCAATATGTATGGCCACTTCTAGGTTGGCTATACATGCTTCTATAATGCATACCATTGGGCAGTTTTCTATCCTCAAAATTATTTTCTATTGGTCCTGATGCAAATTATAGTGAAGATATTTCTGAATTATCCACTCTCTTCTGTCACATGACCAGTAATAAGACTCTTCAACTGACACAGGATCTCATGTTTGAACAGTCAGCTTCTCTATTCATTTCTGTGAGACTCACTTTGAGGCTCTTATAGGCATGAAATTTAAAAAAATGACTTCTGGTCCACACATAAGATGTTATGTCAGTTGGAGGGTCTTATTGCTGGTCATATGACACATCTATGAACCAGAAGAGGGAGAATAACTCACTAACATAGCCAATAGGAAGAAGATTAACTCCTGTACAATTTACATCATGTGCCTTTCTAACGGGCCAGAGAATTTAAAAAAAAAATGTGGGCGTTCTCCTTTAAAACATAACTGTACTCCCGTGCACAGTAAAGTTGAGTGAGAGGCAGAAACAACTCTCAATACAGAAACAAGGGAAAGTGTGAAAAAATGAAGGATTTCACAAAAAGGAGCCATAATTTGTTAATAAAGTACAGTCATGGCCAAAAGTTTTGAGAATGATACAAATATTAATTTTTACAAAGTCTACTGCTTCAGTTTTTCTAATGGCAATTTGCATATACTCCAGAATGTTATAAAGAGTGATCAGCTTAACAGCAATTACTTGCAAAGTCAATATTTGCCTAGAAAATGAACTTTATCCCCCAAAACACATTTCAACATCATTGCAGCCCTGCCTTAAAAGGACCACCTAACATCGTTTCAGTGATTGCTCCATTAACACAGGTGTGGGTGTTGATGAGGACAGGGCTGGAGATCAATCTGTCATGATTAAGTAAGAATGACACCACTGGACACTTTAAAAGGAGGCTGGTGCTTGCCATCATTGTTTCTCTTCTGTTAACCATGGTTATCTCTAAAGAAACACGTGCAGTCATCATTGCACTGCACAAAAATGGCCTAACTGGGAAGAGTATTGCAGCTAGAAAGATTGCACCTCAGTCAACAATCTATCGCATCATCAAGAAATTCAAGGAGAGAGGTTCCATTGGTGCCAAAAAGGCTCCAGGGCGCCCAAGAAAGACCAGCAAGCGGCAGGACCGTCTCTTAAAAGTGTTTCAGCTGCGGGATCGGGCTACCAGCAGTGCAGAGCTTGCTGAGGAATGGCAGAAGGCAGGTGTGAGTGCATCTGCACGCACTGTGAGGCGGAGACTCTTGGAGCAAGGCCTGGTCTCAAGGAGGGCAGCAAAAAAGCCACTTCTCTCCAGAAAAAACATCAGGGACAGACTGATATTCTGCAAAAGGTACAGGGAGTGGACTGCTGAGGACTGGGGTAAAGTCATTTTCTCTGATGAATCCCCTTTTCGATTGTTTGGAATATCTGGAAAACAGCTTATTCGGAGAAGAAGAGGTGAGCGCTACCACCAGTCTTGTCTCATGCCAACTGTAAAGCATCCTGAAACCATTCATGTGTGGGGTTGCTTCTCAGCCAAGGGAATCGGCTCTCTCACAGTCTTGCCTAAAAACACAGCCATGAATAAAGAATGGTACCAGAATGTCCTCTAAGAGCAACTTCTCCCAACCGTCCAAGAGCAGTTTGGCGCTCAACAATGCCTTTTCCAGCATGATGGAGCACCTTGCCATAAAGCAAAGGTGATAACTAAATGGCTCAGGGAACAAAACATAGAGATTTTGGGTCCATGGCCTGGAAACTCCCCAGATCTTAATCCCATTGAGAACTTGTGGTCAATCATCAAGAGACGGGTGGACAAACAAAAACCAACAAATTCAGACAAAATTAAAGCATTGATTCTGCAAGAATGGACTGCTATCAGTCAGGATTTGGTCCAGAAGTTGATTGAGAGCATACCAGGGAGAATTGCAGAGGTCCTGTCAATCAGTTGGGTTCTTAGCAATTGAATAGCTAGAATGTTCATCATAGTGAGGATTTACAGTATATACAGTGAAGAAAAAAAAGTATTTAGTCAGCCACCAATTGTGCAAGTTCTCCCACTTAAGATGAGGCCGGCCTGTAATTGACATCATAGGTAGACCTCAACTATGAGAGACAAAATGAGAAAACAAATCCAGAAAATCACATTGTCTGATTTTTTAGGAATTTATTTGCAAATTATGGTGAAAAATAAGTATTTGGTCAATAACAAAAGTTCATCTCAATACTTTGTTATATATCCTTTGTTGGCAATGACAGAGGTCAAACGTTTTCTGTAAGTCTTCACAAGGTTGGCACACACTGTTGCTGGTATGTTGGCCCATTCCTCCATGCAGATCTCCTCTAGAACAGTGATGTTTTGGGGCTGTCGCTGTGCAACACGGACTTTCAACTCCCTCCAAAGGTTTTCTATGGGGTTGAGATGCGGAGACTGGCTAGGCCACTCCACGACCTTGAAATGCTTCTTACCCAGCCACGTTTCATCTTCAATGCCCTTGCTGATGGAAGGAGGTTTGCACTCAAAATCTCACGATACATGGCCCCATTCATTCTTTCATGTACACGGATCAGTCGTCCTGGTCCCTTTGCAGAGAAACAGCCCTAAAGCATGATGTTGCCACTCCCATGCTTAACAGTAGGTATGGTGTTCTTTGGATGCAACTCAGCGGCAGATTCTGTCTCTCACTGTTTTCAATGGAAGGCAGAGATCTCAGCAGGACGCTGAAAAAATAAGCATCTTGCTTGATCTTGCCGCGGATTCTGCAGCTCGAGACTCCCTGCTAACTAGACCCATTCATCTGGGTCTAATCAGCAGCAGAAAGCTGCGACTGAATGCTGATGCCCTGCATCAATATCCCATTGTGGTTAACTGCCGGATGGAAAATGGTGGCAGAAAATGAAGAGGCATTCCTCTTTATTTTCCACCGTGTGAACTTACCCTAAAGGTCCAAAGAAGGCATCATCCATAAGGGGTTAAACAAAATATATATTATGTAATCAAAACTATATAAAATAAAACCCTTAGTAAGATACACTATAAATATATATAATGTAGGTAGCTTAATGAGGCACACACAAAGTGAAATGTAATTTAAATATCAATTCTTAGTACATATACATCTGAATGGTACAATAGAAAGAATCATTTCTTCCATACGAAATAAGGCCTCATACAGCTGTGTTGACATAAAAGTAAATACAGTACTTATATAACTTTAGATGGTGATAAAGAGGAAAACAAATGAAGAGTTTTGTCCATGAGGCAAAAATGATGGAAACCTATAGAAGTTACTAGTATGGAAAGAAAAAAAAACAATACAATGTGGAAACCAATTTACAAAGTGCATCTCTTTATTAATGTTTATGTCTCATGGACAGCATTTGTATGGTGCGCAGTGTCAGAATGCAGTCTTCTGTGATGAGGAAAGTCTTCTATGAAGTTATTTTTGGCTTGTGGAACTTCTGTGACCTTATTTTTGGACTGGTGATTTGCTTGTCTATTGACTGGCCAAACTGACCTCAAAGTGAACTCTGCGCAGGGTCTAGACTAGGACAAATCTGACTCTGTGTATGACTCTTGTTAAAACTAGGATGTGTGGCCATCTGGCCAACATTTTATATATTGTCATGTTTTAAGAAATTGCAAACTGCAAACTAGAGTAGCCACACCATTACTTACTAATATCTTTGCCATCTCCAAATCAAGTTATTTCATTCCTTCCTTTGTGATCCAACTGAAGGCTCCATTTTTCTGATGCAAAGCTGCTCCTCTGCATAGACATGGAATTCATTGAAACAATTCTGAGTGCTAGAGGAAGCAATAGGGAGCTTACTAGCCACACACTAAATCAATAAAAAAACACTATGCAGCAAACTCCTGTACATACTCCATTATCAGTGTCAGACTGGGGTGCTTAGGGTCCACCTGTGCAAATCATTCTGGGAGCCACTATACAACTAAACTCATATTAAAATTAAGAAGATACAGCTCAGGAGGGAGGATAGTAGTCAACCTGTCTATGTGTTTAGATTTCATCTGAGCCTCCCAAAGCATCTATATATAATAAATTGGGTAGTTTGTTAAATATTCTAATTTATTATGGGCGCATAGGCTGCATGAAATGCTGTATATAGTGCAGTGAATGTTTTGCGCTCTGCACCACTTTTGCAGGCATTGCAGATCAAAGCCCACTGGGGGATTCAGTGGCTCCCCTGTGGGCCAGTCCAAGCCTGCATACTATACAGGGGAAACTCTACAATTATTTATCTCTTTTTGGCTCAGTAGGAGAGATACTAATGTAGTGCTGTAGTAGGCACAACACAACGTGGAATCCCAACGTGAACCTACCCTTTGTGTTTTCATGAAACCCTTCATTCTGTACTTCCAAAATATTCCAGGGAACAAGGGTATTAGACAGCACCCTATGTTCGCCTGATCTATATGGATTTGTAGATATAGACTGTCACCAGTACAATGATAACACATTGTTAATATATTTTGTATATATCCATTTCATCATTTATTTCTTAGTACTTCAATATAACTATATTTCTATGACAAATTACACCATAGGGAAATTCTCCTTAGACCTAACCTTAGACCTTTTTACCTCCAAATGGGATTTTGTTTTTGTTTTTTCACTTTCATTTTCACTTCTGGATAAACTAGTACTATGTTTTCTTTTCCAATACAGATTTTGAAGGGAGATAGTATAATAAAACCCACAATCCATATTACATAAGCAACCAACACAATGCTTTAAATGAATTTCACAACTCTAAATTTTCGTAGACTTTGTTTCTGTGAAGTACCTGCCAAGTCTCCAATTTTACTGCTCCTTTATCAAGCACGGTCAGGGGTTCATGAAATGCAGCAATGGCATCATTGATGATTTAATAGTCGATTCCCCTTACGTCCGACAGCAGCACAATATGGGGTATCTCTGCCCCTGTGTGTTGTTTAGGACAGTGGAACCTTTAATTAGCACCAAATTTAAGGTGCCTCCTACTAGCCCTATAAGAGGGCACCTGAGACCTCCCTC
>CAMRHE010001425.1:0-102354 GCA_947044405.1 Leptodactylus fallax | reverse complement strand
CATACTTCTCTCTATATAGTGTATAATGTGGAGGGGGCACATACTTCCCTATATATAGTGTATAATGTGGAGGGGGCACATACTTCCCTATATACAGTATATAATGTGGAGGGGGCACATTCTTCTCTCTCTATATAGTATATATTGTGGAGGGGGCACATACTTCTCTCTATATAGTGTATAATGTGGAGGGGGCACATACTTCCCTATATAGTAGGGTGTATAATGTGGAGGGTTGTGTTAATGTGGGGGCACATATGTGGGGGGGCTTCCCTATATATAGTGTATAATGTGGAGGGGGCACATACTTCTCTCTATATAGTGTATAATGTGGAGGGGGCACATACTTCCCTATATATAGTGTATAATGTGGAGGGGGCACATACTTCTCTCTGTATAGTGTATAATGTGGAGGGGGCACATAGTTCTCTCTCTATATAGTGTATAATGTGGAGGGGGCACATACTTCTCTCTATATAGTATATAATGTGGAGGGGGCACATACTTCTCTCTATATAGTGTATAATGTGGAGGGGGCACATACTTCCCTATATATAGTGTATAATGTGGAGGGGGCACATAGTTCTCTCTATATATAGTGTATAATGTGGAGGGGGCACATTCCTATCTCTATATACAGCTTATGGACTGTTCTCTGCAGAGGGCACAGAACACGTCTTAGAAGATTCTCCTATACAAGTCTATAGGTGATGTTGTGGCTCCTCCTCTTCCTGTCTGCACAGGATGTCATAGTCTTCAGTGATCTTCTCCCGGCTCTTGTGTGTGTGGCCCGGGCCGCAGCTGTAATGTCCCTAATTGTGAGTGCTTTATCGTCCGTGATCTGAGTTCTGCGTCTCCACCCCCGGCATAGTTTATCTGTGACAGGGACGAATGTCTGAAGGTCTGTGTCTCTGCTCTCGGAGACCCCCACTCCAATTATGATGTGAAACATCTGTGGGCTCAGGGAATCCTCTAAGCATATGTGAGGTGCTCCCAGAGCTGAAGGCTACCCCCACTGCAGCAGTGACATCCCGGACAGGTGCCATATCTAGCAGTGGAATATGCTGGGGGACGGGGAAGACTCCCTTTCAGGTCAGTCTTAATCTGCTGCTTATGCCTCCTTGGTGTCTGATATCACTATGTCATATTGTACCTTTGGTCCTGTCAACTTTTACCTATAACACTGAGTGCCCTGAGGTGACATTACCTAGATTGGATCCTAGAAACTTGCATCTGTCTAAATTATCTGCAGATTGGAAGTGGACTCCCAATACTAAGAAGAGCCTGCCACTATCCAGAGATCCTACAAGGAAGGGACACCGAACATGACTGACGTCTTTACAGATGACATACTTCTTCTATGAGTCTGTCACTATCTAGAGACCCTCCAAGGATGGGACACCGAGCATGACTGACGTCTTTACAGATGGCATACTTCCTGTAAGAGCCTGTCACTATCTAGAGATCCTCCAAGGATGGGACACCGAGCATGACTGACGTCTTTACAGATGGCATACTTCCTGTAAGAGCCTGTCACTATCTAGAGATCCTCCAAGGATGGGACACCGAGCATGACTGACGTCTTTACAGATGGCATACTTCCTGTAAGAGCCTGTCACTATCTAGAGATCCTCCAAGGATGGGACACCGAGCATGACTGACGTCTTTACAGATGGCATACTTCCTGTAAGAGCCTGTCACTATCTAGAGATCCTCCAAGGATGGGACACCGAGCATGACTGACGTCTTTACAGATGGCATACATACTTCATATAAGAGCCTGTCACTATCCAGAGATCCTCCAAGGATGGGACACTGAGCATGACTGACGTCTTTACAGATGACATACTTCATATAAGAGCCTGCCACTATCCAGAGATCCTCCAAGGATGGGACACCGAGCATGACTGACGTCTTTACAGATGACATACTTCATATAAGAGCCTGTCACTATCTAGAGATCCTACAAGGATGGGACACCGAGCATGACTGACGTCTTTACAGATGGCATACTTCCTGTAAGAGCCTGTCACTATCTAGAGATCCTCCAATAGTTTAACAAATGTCCAGTGATCTTATTTATGTGGGGATGACAGAGAAGGCACCGAAGACCTCCGAGGGGGATTAAACTTTAGGACTCTATTCACATGACTGGGGTGGATTCTCAGCCGTGTTGGTCACAGTCGAACGGTCATCTGCTTTTTTCCCTAGGACCATTGCCTTCAATGGGCAAATCAGGGCCATAAAAAGTAGTGCAAGCAATAGTTTATACTTCTCCGAGGACACCACGCGGCTCAGAAACTGTGTGGTGTGAATAAAGCTAAACAAGGTGGAGTCTTCTATCATATACTACACTTTGGTTTCTCCGCACACCGGCCACCACCTGAGCCCCAGAGGATGGTCTATCGAGGGATTCACGAGGGCCCCTCTGTCACTTCTCTCATTTTATCATTCATCTTTGTCTGTATGAGACGAGGATTCGGGTTACGGACAGGATTTATTTGTGTGCTCTGCTGTGGGTTCAGAGTTCATGGTTTTCAGCCAGGAGGTGGAGAAGACTTTAGTGCTAGCCGCTGTGACCAGGTATCATCACTGACTAGCTCCGCTTCCCCTGCACGTGCTCCTAACTCCTCTGTAGCTTCTACTTCTGGAGGCCCCATGTTCTGTCTCACTTGCTGCTCCGCACCTCCCTGTGGGCGAGGGAAGAAATGAACATCAGGAAACCAGAAGAAACCTCCCTAAATGGTCCAGAAGAGCCCAAGATACAAACACGTCTTACCCTGTGCTCTGTGCACTGCCCTCTGACCCAGACGTCTCATAATCTCCTGCTGAAAACACAACCACACCAGGTAAACATGGGGCCACCATCTGGTTCACTACAAACCCTTTTCTGCTGCGCTTGTGCCCAGTATTCCCCCCCCCCCCCATGACATCCCCAGCATTCCCCCCCCCATGACATCCCCAGCATTCCCCCATTAGTGCTGCGCCAGTGCCCAGCTTTCCCCCATTAGTGCAGCGCCGGTGCCCAGCATTCCCCCATTAGTGCAGCGCCGGTGCCCAGCTTTCCCCCATTAGTGCAGCGCCGGTGCCCAGCTTTCCCCCATTACGTGCCCAACATTCCCCCATAACATCCCCAGTATTCCCCCATTACATCCCCAGCATTCCCCCATTAGTGCTGCGCCGGTGCCCAGTATTCCCCCATTACATCCCCAGCATTCCCCCATTAGTGCAGCGCCGGTGCCCAGCTTTCCCCCATTAGTGCAGCGCAAGTGCCCAACATTCCCCCATTACATCCCCAGTATTCCCCCATTACATCCCCAGCATTCCTCCATTAGTGCAGCGCCAGTGGCCAGCATTCCCCCATTACATCCCCAGCATTCCCCCATTAGTGCAGCGCCGATGCCCAGCATTCCCCCATTAGTGCAGCGCCGGTGCCCAGCATTCCCCCATTAGTGCAGCGCCGGTGCCCAGCATTCCCCCATTAGTGCAGCGCCGGTCCCCAGCATTCCCCCATTACATCCCCAGCATTCCCCCATTACATCCCCAGCATTCCCCCAAAGTGCAGCGCCGGTGCCCAGTATTCCCCCATTACATCCCCAGCATTCCCCCATTAGTGCAGCGCTGGTGCCCAGCTTTCCCCCATTGGTGCAGCGCCGGTGCCCAACATTCCCCCATAACATCCCCAGTATTCCCCCATTACATCCCCAGCATTCCCCCATTAGTGCTGTGCCAGTGCCCAGTATTCCCCATTACATCCCCAGCATTCCCCCATTAGTGCAGTGCCGGTGCCCAGCTTTCCCCCATTAGTGCTGCGCCGGTGCCCAGTATTCCCCCATTACATCCCCAGCATTCCCCCATTAGTGCAGCGCCGGTGCCCAGCTTTCCCCCATTAGTGCAGCGCCAGTGCCCAACATTCCCCCATTACATCCCCAGTATTCCCCCATTACATCCCCAGCATTCCTCCATTAGTGCAGCGCCAGTGCCCAGCATTCCCCCATTACATCCCCAGCATTCCCCCATTAGTGCAGCGCCAGTGCCCAGTATTCCCCCATGACATCCCCAGTATTCCCCCATGACATCCCCAGCATTCCCCCATTACATCCCCAGCATTCCCCCCATTACATCCCCAGCATTCCCCCATTACATCCCCAGCATTCCCCCATTAGTGCAGCGCCGGTGCCCAGCATCGCCCCATTAGTGCAGCGCCGGTGCCCAGCATTCCCCCCCCATGACATCCCCAGCATTCCCCCATTAGTGCTGCGCCAGTGCCCAGTATTCCCCCATGACATCCCCAGCATTCCCCCCCCCATTAGTGCAGAGCCGGTGCCCAGCATTCCCCCATTAGTGCAGCGCCGGTGCCCAGCATTCCCCCATTACATCCCCAGCATTCCCCCATTACATCCCCAGCATTCCCCCATTACATCCCCAGCATTCCCCCATTACATCCCCAGCATTCCCCCATTACATCCCCAGCATTCCCCCATTAGTGCAGCGCCGGTGCCCAGCATTCCCCCATTACATCCCCAGCATTCTCCCATTAGTGCTGCGCCGGTGCCCAGCATTCCCCCATTACATCCCCAGCATTCCCCCATTAGTGCAGCGCCGGTGCCCAGCATTCCCCCATTACATCCCCAGCATTCCCCCATTAGTGCAGCGCCGGTGCCCAGCATTCCCCCATTACATCCCCAGCATTCCCCCATTACATCCCCAGCATTCCCCCATTACATCCCCAGCATTCCCCCATTACATCCCCAGCATTCCCCCATTACATCCCCAGCATTCCCCCATTACATCCCCAGCATTCCCCCATTACATCCCCAGCATTCCCCCATTACATCCCCAGCATTCCCCCATTAGTGCAGCGCCGGTGCCCAGCATTCCCCCATTACATCCCCAGCATTCCCCCATTAGTGCAGCGCCGGTGCCCAGCATTCCCCCATTAGTGCAGCGCCGGTCCACAGCATTCCCCCATTACATCCCCAGCATTCCCCCATTACATCCCCAGCATTCCCCCATTACATCCCCAGCATTCCCCCATTACATCCCCAGCATTCCCCCATTAGTGCAGCGCCGGTGCCCAGCATTCCCCCATTAGTGCAGCGCCGGTGCCCAGCATTCCCCCATTAGTGCAGCGCCGGTGCCCAGCATTCCCCCATTAGTGCAGCGCCGGTGCCCAGCATTCCCCCATTACATCCCCAGCACCTTCGTCCTTCGTGTCTTCCAGTTCAGTGATTCCATTATACACGACTGACAGATCGAAGTTGACCTGTAAGAAGAGAGCGGAGTCACTGCCGGTGACTGTTTACTATTTATACCACCTGACTATTACCTATTACCTTAGGGGTAAACACGTATTTATACAGCTTGAAGTGGCGGAAATACGTCTTCATAAAATAGTCGGATATGTGCAGAATCTGCTGCGGGGAGAAGACACCAACACTGAATGGAGGCCGCTGCCAAGGAAGGAAGAGAAGGGTTAACCAGTGTGAGGAGTGGTGCAGAGAACCAGATAAGGCGCAGAACTTACATGCACAGCGTGAGCAAGGAGCAAGTCCTGGAAATGGCGCCAACATTCGGCTACATTCCCAAGGGGTGACCCTGGACAGAGAAAGGGGAAGTCAGCAGGAGGTGGCGAGAAGGAAGTGGGCAGCACCAGCCAGGAGCGCCGTCATCTCACCTACACAAGCCGCATGCGTAGTCTGCACCACGGAGAACACACAGGACGTCTGCGGCCGGCCGAAGCCTCTGTCCCAGCAGAACCGCACAGTGTAAAACAAGAGGTCCAGCAGGATGGAGGCGCGAGGCTCGCCGAGGCTCCCCACACTCAGCAGGTCAGACAGCGCTCTGGGAAGAGACAACAGGGGATGAGGCCAGGCATAGGGCGGACATGTGGGGCGGAGGGAGGGGGGGGGAGGGAGGGGGCGGACATGGAGGGGCGGACACGGGGGGCGGAGGGAGGGGCGGACATGGGGGCGGGAGGGAGGAGGCAGACATGGGGGGCGGAGGGAGGGGCGGACATGGGGGGCGGAGGGAGGGGGCAGACATGGGGGGCGGAGGGAGGGGCACGCTACCTACGCAGGTCTTCATGGCTCTGGGCGCGCTCCAGTCTCTCCAGGTCACAAGTAGTCACATCCTTCCTAAGAGACCAACAAAGGCAAGAAAAGGGGAGGAGCTAAGAGGATAGCAATGGGGGCAAGTAGCGGGGGAGGGGCTAAGAGGACAGCAGTGGGGGCAGGTAGCGGAGGAAGGGCTAAGGACAGCAGTGAGGGCAGGTAGCGGGTGAGGGGCTAAGAGGACAGCAGTGGGGGCAGGTAGCGGGGGAGGGGCTAATAGGACAGCAGTGGGGGCAGGTAGCAGATGAGGGGCTAAGAGGACAGCAGTGGGGGCAGGTAGCGGGGGGAGGGGCTAAGGACAGCAGTGAGGGGCAGGTAGCGGGGGAGAGGCTAAGAGGACAGCAGTGGGGGCAGGTAGCGGAGGAAGGGCTAAGGACAGCAGTGGGGGCAGGTAGCGGAGGAGGGGCTAAGAGGACAGCAGTGGGGGGCAGGTAGCGGGGGGAGGGGCTAAGGACAGCAGTGAGGGGCAGGTAGCGGGGGAGGGGCTAAGGACAGCAGTGAGGGCAGGTAGCGGGGGAGGGGCTAAGAGGACAGCAGTGGGGGCAGGTAGCGGGGGAGGGGGCTAAGGACAGCAGTGAGGGCAGGTAGCGGGGGAGGGGCTAAGGACAGCAGTGAGGGCATGTAGCGGGGGAGGGGCTAAGAGTACAGCAGTGGGGGCAGGTATCGGGGGAGGGGCTAAGAGGACAGCAGTGGGGGCAGGTAGCGGAGGAAGGGCTAAGAGGACAGCAGTGGGGGGCAGGTAGCGGGGGAGGGGCTAAGAGGACAGCAGTGGGGGCAGGTAGCGGGGGAGGGGCTAAGAGGACAGCAGTGAGGGCAGGTAGCGGGGGAGGGGCTAAGAGGACAGCAGTGGGGGCAGGTAGCGGAGGAAGGGCTAAGGACAGCAGTGAGGGCAGGTAGCGGGGGAGGGGCTAAGAGGACAGCAGTGGGGGGCAGGTAGCGGAGGAAGGGCTAAGGACAGCAGTGGGGGCAGGTAGCGGGGGAGGGGCTAAGAGGACAGCAGTGAGGGCAGGTAGCGGGGGAGGGGCTAAGAGGACAGCAGTGGTGGCAGGTAGCGGAGGAAGGGCTAAGGACAGCAGTGGGGGCAGGTAGCGGGGGGAGGGGCTAAGAGGACAGCAGTGAGGGCAGGTAGCGGGGGGAGGGGCTAAGAGGACAGCAGTGGGGGCAGGTAGCGGGGGGAGGGGCTAAGAGGACAGCAGTGGGGGCAGGTAGCGGGGGGAGGGGCTAAGAGGACAGCAGTGGGGGCAGGTAGCGGAGGAAGGGCTAAGGACAGCAGTGGGGGCAGGTAGCGGAGGAAGGGCTAAGGACAGCAGTGGGGGCAGGTAGCGGAGGAAGGGCTAAGGACAGCAGTGGAGGCAGGTAGCAGGTGAGGGGCTAAGAGGACAGCAGTGGGGGCAGGTAGCGGGGGAGGGGCTAAGGACAGCAGTGAGGGCAGGTAGCGGGGGGAGGGGCTAAGGACAGCAGTGAGGGCAGGTAGCGGGGGAGGGGCTAAGAGGACAGCAGTGGGGGCAGGTAGCGGGGGAGGGGCTAAGGACAGCAGTGAGGGCAGGTAGCGGGGGAGGGGCTAAGAGGACAGCAGTGGGGGCAGGTAGCGGGGGAGGGGCTAAGAGGACAGCAGTGGGGGCAGGTAGCGGAGGAAGGGCTAAGGACAGCAGTGGGGGCAGGTAGCGGGGGAGGGGCTAAGAGGACAGCAGTGAGGGCAGGTAGCGGGGGAGGGGCTAAGAGGACAGCAGTGGGGGCAGGTAGCGGAGGAAGGGCTAAGGACAGCAGTGAGGGCAGGTAGCGGGGGAGGGGCTAAGAGGACAGCAGTGGGGGCAGGTAGCGGAGGAAGGGCTAAGGACAGCAGTGGGGGCAGGTAGCGGGGGAGGGGCTAAGAGGACAGCAGTGAGGGCAGGTAGCGGGGGAGGGGCTAAGAGGACAGCAGTGGGGGCAGGTAGCGGAGGAAGGGCTAAGGACAGCAGTGGGGGCAGGTAGCGGGGGGAGGGGCTAAGAGGACAGCAGTGGGGGCAGGTAGCGGGGGGAGGGGCTAAGAGGACAGCAGTGGGGGCAGGTAGCGGGGGGAGGGGCTAAGAGGACAGCAGTGGGGGCAGGTAGCGGAGGAAGGGCTAAGGACAGCAGTGGGGGCAGGTAGCGGAGGAAGGGCTAAGGACAGCAGTGGGGGCAGGTAGCGGGGGGGAGGGGCTAAGAGGACAGCAGTGGGGGCAGGTAGCGGGGGAGGGGCTAAGAGGACAGCAGTGGGGGCAGGTAGCGGAGGAAGGGCTAAGGACAGCAGTGGGGGCAGGTAGCGGAGGAAGGGCTAAGGACAGCAGTGGGGGCAGGTAGCGGGGGAGGGGCTAAGAGGACAGCAGTGGGGGCAGGTAGCGGGGGGAGGGGCTAAGAGGACAGCAGTGGGGGCAGGTAGCGGAGGAAGGGCTAAGGACAGCAGTGGGGGCAGGTAGCGGGGGAGGGGCTAAGAGGACAGCAGTGGGGGCAGGTAGCGGGGGGAGGGGCTAAGGACAGCAGTGAGGGCAGGTAGCGGGGGAGAGGCTAAGAGGACAGCAGTGGGGGCAGGTAGCGGAGGAAGGGCTAAGGACAGCAGTGGGGGCAGGTAGCGGAGGAGGGGCTAAGAGGACAGCAGTGGGGGCAGGTAGCGGAGGAAGGGCTAAGGACAGCAGTGGGGGCAGGTAGCGGAGGAAGGGCTAAGGACAGCAGTGGGGGCAGGTAGCGGAGGAAGGGCTAAGGACAGCAGTGGGGGCAGGTAGCAGGTGAGGGGCTAAGAGGACAGCAGTGGGGGCAGGTAGCGGGGGGAGGGGCTAAGGACAGCAGTGAGGGCAGGTAGCGGGGGAGGGGGCTAAGGACAGCAGTGAGGGCAGGTAGCGGGGGGAGGGGCTAAGAGGACAGCAGTGGGGGCAGGTAGCGGGGGAGGGGCTAAGGACAGCAGTGAGGGCAGGTAGCGGGGGGAGGGGCTAAGGACAGCAGTGAGGGCAGGTAGCGGGGGAGGGGCTAAGAGGACAGCAGTGGGGGCAGGTAGCGGGGGGAGGGGCTAAGAGGACAGCAGTGGGGGCAGGTAGCGGAGGAAGGGCTAAGAGGACAGCAGTGGGGGCAGGTAGCGTGGGAGGGGCTAAGAGGACAGCAGTGGGGGCAGGTAGCGGGGGGAGGGGCTAAGAGGACAGCAGTGAGGGCAGGTAGCGGGGGAGGGGCTAAGAGGACAGCAGTGGGGGCAGGTAGCGGAGGAAGGGCTAAGGACAGCAGTGAGGGCAGGTAGCGGGGGGAGGGGCTAAGGACAGCAGTGGGGGCAGGTAGCGGAGGAGGGGCTAAGGACAGCAGTGGGGGGGGCAGGTAGCGGGGGGAGGGGCTAAGAGGACAGCAGTGAGGGGCAGGTAGCGGGGGAGGGGCTAAGAGGACAGCAGTGGGGGCAGGTAGCGGGGGGAGGGGCTAAGAGGACAGCAGTGGGGGCAGGTAGCGGAGGAAGGGCTAAGGACAGCAGTGGGGGCAGGTAGCGGAGGAAGGGCTAAGGACAGCAGTGGGGGCAGGTAGCGGAGGAAGGGCTAAGGACAGCAGTGGGGGCAGGTAGCGGAGGAAGGGCTAAGGACAGCAGTGGGGGCAGGTAGCGGAGGAAGGGCTAAGGACAGCAGTGGAGGCAGGTAGCAGGTGAGGGGCTAAGAGGACAGCAGTGGGGGCAGGTAGCGGGGGAGGGGCTAAGGACAGCAGTGAGGGCAGGTAGCGGGGGGAGGGGCTAAGGACAGCAGTGAGGGCAGGTAGCGGGGGAGGGGCTAAGAGGACAGCAGTGGGGGCAGGTAGCGGGGGAGGGGCTAAGGACAGCAGTGAGGGCAGGTAGCGGGGGGAGGGGCTAAGAGGACAGCAGTGGGGGCAGGTAGCGGGGGGAGGGGCTAAGAGGACAGCAGTGGGGGCAGGTAGCGGAGGAAGGGCTAAGGACAGCAGTGGGGGCAGGTAGCGGGGGGAGGGGCTAAGAGGACAGCAGTGAGGGCAGGTAGCGGGGGGAGGGGCTAAGAGGACAGCAGTGGGGGCAGGTAGCGGAGGAAGGGCTAAGGACAGCAGTGAGGGCAGGTAGCGGGGGAGGGGCTAAGAGGACAGCAGTGGGGGCAGGTAGCGGAGGAAGGGCTAAGGACAGCAGTGGGGGCAGGTAGCGGGGGGAGGGGCTAAGAGGACAGCAGTGAGGGCAGGTAGCGGGGGAGGGGCTAAGAGGACAGCAGTGGGGGCAGGTAGCGGAGGAAGGGCTAAGGACAGCAGTGAGGGCAGGTAGCGGGGGGAGGGGCTAAGAGGACAGCAGTGGGGGCAGGTAGCGGGGGAGGGGCTAAGAGGACAGCAGTGGGGGCAGGTAGCGGGGGAGGGGCTAAGAGGACAGCAGTGGGGGCAGGTAGCGGAGGAAGGGCTAAGGACAGCAGTGGGGGCAGGTAGCGGAGGAAGGGCTAAGGACAGCAGTGGGGGCAGGTAGCGGGGGAGGGGCTAAGAGGACAGCAGTGGGGGCAGGTAGCGGGGGAGGGGCTAAGAGGACAGCAGTGGGGGCAGGTAGCGGAGGAAGGGCTAAGGACAGCAGTGGGGGCAGGTAGCGGAGGAAGGGCTAAGGACAGCAGTGGGGGCAGGTAGCGGGGGAGGGGCTAAGAGGACAGCAGTGGGGGCAGGTAGCGGGGGGAGGGGCTAAGAGGACAGCAGTGGGGGCAGGTAGCGGAGGAAGGGCTAAGGACAGCAGTGGGGGCAGGTAGCGGGGGGAGGGGCTAAGAGGACAGCAGTGGGGGCAGGTAGCGGAGGAAGGGCTAAGGACAGCAGTGAGGGCAGGTAGTTTATTTACCACAGACAGATTTGTGATTTTGTCATCTTTACCTGAAATAAAACAAGAAAGTTAAACATACGAAATAGAGACGGGACAGCATGGAGGCAGGGTATATAGGGGGCGGCAGCAGCAGCATGGAGGCAGGGTATATAGGGGGCGGCAGCAGCAGCATGGAGGCAGGGTATATAGGGGGCGACGGCAGCGTGGAGGCAGGGTATATAGGGGGCGGCAGCAGCAGCATGGAGGCAGGGTATATAGGGGGTGACGGCAGCGTGGAGGCAGGGTATATAGGGGGCGGCAGCAGCAGCGTGGAGGCAGGGTATATAGGGGGCAGCGGCAGCGTGGAGGCAGGGTATATAGGGGCGGCAGAAGCATGGAGGCAGGGTATATAGGGGCGGCAGAAGCATGGAGGCAGGGTATATAGGGGGCGGCAGCAGCAGCATGGAAGCAGGGTATATAGGGGGCGGCAGCAGCAGCATGGAGGCAGGGTATATAGGGGGCGGCAGCAGCAGCTGGAGGCAGGGTATATAGTGGTGGAGGCAGGGTATATAGGGGGCAACAGCAGCATGGAGGCAGGGTATATAGGGGGCGACAGCAGCATGGAGGCAGGGTATATAGGGGCGGCAGCAGCATGGAGGCAGGTGTGATGATTCTGCTTAAGTGTAGCTATAACTCAGATGTATTTTGGTCTCTGGGTATAGGATCTCCCTTCTTGCTTGCACTCATTCATACTGTGCGCAGGTGCCTAGGTGCATATTGGCAGTAGTGGCAAAGCTGGAACAATAGGGCTCCATTGTATTCCTATACAGCCCTGAGTGATCAAACAATAGTGCATTGTTCAAGCCTGGGATGTTGATCAGATATGACTGATAACAGTGTATCAATTCACTTTGGTCTCATCTACATACAAAAGATCTGGATTTGAGGGGATTATTCTATGAGACTTGCTGCCGCCGGTGACCTCATTCTGGGAGGTGGCATAAAGGGTATGAAAGATGAGGTAAGAGTCAGTGGGAGGAGATGACACTAGGGAGATCATGCTATGAAGACTGTGCTGAGATGATGCTATAGAGATGATGCTACAGGATATTACAGACTTTGACTGAGATGCTACTATGAGCAGGCAGGTTGGAATGCTGCTGCTGACGATGATGAGCCTACAAGAGACTGAGAGAGACTATTGGACTAATGCTGAGAGACTGTGAAGAGCATGCAGGCGGGATTATTGTACTGTGATGCCACATGCTAGGAGTTAATGCCACATGCCAAGAAGCCTCCACTGGTGACTCACACATGCATGTGTGAGTGTTGGACTACAGAACCACATCAAGGACATGTGTGGTAAAGTAATTATTTCACCTTTATCCCTTTTATTTTATTTGTACTGTATCTTGTAACTAGTAACTGTTAATGCTTGCATATATCTGCATATCTGTTCTGAACTGTATATGTTAGATTTTAATACCGACCCATTTAGGGGTTAATAAATATATAAAATTTAGAAGGCTTGTCTTGTATTTATCTTGTGAACCCGGCACTCACTGGCGGTGAGTGTGGTTTTTATATGAAAGAGGACTCAGGGTGTGGCCAAAGCGGTGTTGGCGCACTGAGGATCTTTCACACAGGGTATATAGGGGGCGGCAGCAGCATGGAGGCAGGGTATATGGGGGCGGCAGCAGCGTGGAGGGAGGGTATATAGGGGGCGGCAGCAGCGTGGAGGGAGGGTATATAGGGGGCGGCAGCAGCGTGGAGGCAGGGTATATAGGGGCGGCAGCGTGGAGGCAGGGTATATAGGGGGCGGCGGCAGGGTATATAGGGGGCGGCAGCAGCGTGGAGGCAGGGTATATAGGGGCGGCAGCAGCGTGGAGGCAGGGTATATAGGGGCGGCGGCAGGGGTATATAGGGGGCGGCGGCAGCGTGGAGGCAGGGTATATAGGGGCGGCGGCAGCGTGGTGACAGGGTACATAGGGGGCGGCGGCAGCGTGGAGGCAGGGTACATAGGGGGCGGCGGCAGCGTGGAGGCAGGGTACATAGGGGGCGGCGGCAGCGTGGAGGCAGGGTACATAGGGGGCGGCATGGCGGCAGGGTATATAGGGGGCGGCATGGAGGCAGGGTATATAGGGGGCGGCGGCAGGGTATATAGGGGGGCGGCGGCAGCGTGGAGGCAGGGGTATATAGGGGGCGGCGGCAGCGTGGAGGCAGGGTATATGGGGGCGGCGGCAGCGTGGAGGCAGGGTATATAGGGGGCAGCATGGAGGCAGGGAATAGAGGGGGCAGCATGGAGGCAGGGGAATAGAGGGGGCGGCAGAAGCATGGAGGCAGGGTATAGAGGGGCGGCGGCAGGGTATATAGGGGGCGGCCGGCAGCGTGGAGGCAGGGTATATAGGGGGCGGCGGCAGCGTGGTGACAGGGTACATAGGGGCGGCGGCAGCGTGGAGGCAGGGTACATAGGGGGCGGCGGCAGCGTGGAGGCAGGGTACATAGGGGGCGGCGGCAGCGTGGAGGCAGGGTATATAGGGGGCAGCATGGAGGCAGGGTATATAGGGGGCAGCATGGAGGCAGGGTATATAGGGGGCGGCGGCAGGGTATATAGGGGGCGGTGGCAGCGTGGAGGCAGGGTATATGGGGGCGGCGGCAGCGTGGAGGCAGGGTATATAGGGGGCGGCGGCAGCGTGGAGGCAGGGTATAGAGGGGGCAGCATGGAGGCAGGGAATAGAGGGGGCAGCATGGAGGCAGGGAATAGAGGGGCGGCAGCAGCATGGAGGCAGGGTATAGAGGGGGCGGCGGCAGGGTATATAGGGGGCGGCGGCAGCGTGGAGGCAGGGTATACAGGGGGGCGGAGGCAGGGTATACAGGGGGCGGAGGCAGGGTATACAGGGGGCGGAGGCAGGGTATACAGGGGGCGGAGGCAGGGTATACAGGGGCGGAGGCAGGGTATACAGGGGGCGGAGGCAGGGTATACAGGGGGCGGAGGCAGGGTATACAGGGGGCGGAGGCAGGGTATACAGGGGGCGGAGGCAGGGTATACAGGGGGCGGAGGCAGGGTATACAGGGGGCGGAGGCAGGGTCTCAGGGGGCGGAGGCAGGGTATACAGGGGGCGGAGGCAGGGTGTCAGGGGGCGGAGGCAGGGTATACAGGGGGCGGAGGCAGGGTATACAGGGGGCGGAGGCAGGGTATACAGGGGGCGGAGGCAGGGTGTACTGGGGGGCGGAGGCAGGGGATACAGGGGGCGGAGGCAGGGTATACAGGGGGCGGAGGCAGGGTGTACAGGGGGCGGAGGCAGGGTATACAGGGGCGGAGGCAGGGTGTACAGGGGGCGGAGGCAGGGTATACAGGGGGCGGAGGCAGGGTATACAGGGGCGGAGGCAGGGTATACAGGGGGCGGAGGCAGGGTGTACGGGGGCGGAGGCAGGGTATACAGGGGCGGAGGCAGGATACAGGGGGGAGGCAGGGTATACAGGGGGCGGAGGCAGGGTATACAGGGGGCGGAGGCAGGGTATACAGGGGGGCGAGGCAGGGTCTGCAGGGCGGAGGCAGGGTATACAGGGGGCGGAGGCAGGGTATACAGGGGCGGAGGCAGGGTATACAGGGGCGGAGGCAGGGTATACACGGGGCGGAGGCAGGGTATACAGGGCGGGGCGGCGGCAGGGTATACAGGGGGCGGCGGCAGGGTATACAGGGGGCGGCGGCAGGGTATACAGGGGCGGCGGCAGCGTGGAGGGAGGGTATATAGTGGCGGCGGCAGCGTGGAGCCAGGGTATATAGGGGGCGGCAGCGTGGAGGCAGGGTATATAGGGGGCGGCGGCAGCGTGTAGGCAGGGTATATAGGGGGCGGCGGCAGCGTGGAGGCAGGGTATATAGGGGCGGCGGCAGCGTGGAGGCAGGGTATATAGGGGCGGCGGCAGCGTGGAGGCAGGGTATACAGGGGGCGGAGGCAGGGTATATAGGGGGCGGCAGCAGCATGGAGGAAGGGTATATAGGGGCAGCAGCGTTGAGGCAGGTTATATAGGGAGGGGCAGCAGCATGGAGGCAGGGTATATAGGGGGCGGCAGCAGCGTGGAGGCAGGGTATATAGGGGGCGGCAGCAGCGTGGAGGCAGGGTATATAGGGGCGGCAGAAGCGTGGAGGCAGGGTATATGGGGGCGGCAGAAGCGTGGAGGCAGGGTATATAGGGGGCGGCAGAAGCGTGGAGGCAGGGTATATAGGGGGCGGCAGAAGCGTGGAGGCAGGGTATATAGGGGGCGGCAGCAGCGTGGAGGAAGGGTATATAGGGGCAGCAGCATGGAGGCAGGTTATATAGGGGGCAGCAGCAGCATGGAGGCAGGGTATATAGGGGGCAGCAGCAACATGGAGGCAGGGTATATAGGGGCGGCAGCAGCAGCATGGAGGGAGGGTATATAGGGGCGGCAGAAGCGTGGAGGGAGGGTATATAGGGGCAGCAGCAGCGTGGAGGCATTGTATATAGGGGCGGCAGCAGCGTGGAGGCATTGTATATAGGGGCGGCAGCAGCGTGGAGGCATTGTATATAGGGGCGGCAGCAGCGTGGAGGCATTGTATATAGGGGCGGCAGCAGCGTGGAGGCATTGTATATAGGGGCGGCAGCAGCGTGGAGGCAGTGTATATAGGGGCAGCAGCATGGAGGCTGGGTATATAGGGGGCAGCAGCAGCGTGGAGGCTGGGTATATAGGGGGCGGCAGAAGCGTGGAGGCAGGGTATATAGGGGCAGCAGCATGGAGGCAGGGTATATAGGGTGCAGCAGCAGCATGGAGGCATTGTATATAGGGGCGGCAGCAGCATGGAGGCAGGGTATATAGGGAGCAGCAGCAGCATGGAGGCAGGGTATATAGGGGGCGGCAGCAGCGTGGAGGGAGGGTATATAGGGGCAGCAGCGTGGAGGCAGGGTATATAGGGGGCAGCAGCCGTTTATACAGGGGGTAGTTAACCCTCACTCACCCAGCACAGATCTTCTCTCTCTCTTACACCACCAGGCGTCTCGTCTCCAGGACAACGGTATATCAAGGACTAGCCAACTGGTTACCATGAGTAACGGCGATAGAACGGGCGCAGACAGCAGCAGCCAATAGTCATCGAGCTTCTTATAACTGACAGCCTCATCAGCCAATCGGCGTAAGCGTGAGCGCTCACCGGAAGAAGTGACGTAATTACTGCGGCTGTCAAGGCGCATGCGCGGAGTATAGACGGCGGCTTCCGGCAGTCCTGAGGGAAGATGGCGGAGAGTGTCGGCAGCCCGGTAACTTGTCACATCTGTCGTCCATGTCTTGTCAGCTCCTGTGTTACGCCTCATGCACATGCGGGGTCTTTACGCGGTTTGTGGTCCTGTAACTTATGTTATGAAATGATTGCGTCTTACTACCGGATTTGTGCTGACTGTCACATTATTTGTCATGCGGTTTATTTTTCTGTGGGGAAGTCTGTAGGAAAAAAACCCGGAAAGAGCCAGAACAGGGAGGGAAGGACCGTATATATATATATATATATATATATATATATATATATATGAATGATAATACCCGAGGGGGAGGGGCCATGTGTATATATATACCCGAGGGGGAGGGGCCATATATCATAATACCCAAGGGGAGGGGTCATATATATGATAATACCCGAGGGGGAGGGGCCATGTGTATGTATATATATACCAGAGGGGGAGGGGCCATATATATATCATTATACCAGAGGGGGAGGGGCCTTATGTATGTATATATAGGGGGAGGGGCCATATATTATTATACCAGAGGGGGAGGGGCCATATATATGATAATAATCGAGGGGGAGGGGCCATATATATATATACAGCTGCTCCTGTGTGTGGTCTATGACATACACTACTGTTCAAAAGTTTGGGGTCACCCAGACAATTTAGTGTTTTCCATGAATACTCGCACTTTTATTTATCAAATGAGTTGTAAAATGAATAGAAAATATAGTCAGGACATTGACAAGGTTAGAAATAATAATTTTCTCCATTTGCAGTAATTCCAGCATTGCAGACCTTTGGCATTCTAGCGGTTAATTTGCTGATGTCATCTGGAGACATTTCCCACCAGTTGGATTGGCTTGATGGGCACGTTTTGCGTACCGTACGGTCAGTGGGGCTGAGATGTGGTGACTGCGCCGGCCCCTCCATTACAGATAGAATACCGGCTGCCGCTTCTTCCCTAAATAGTTCTTGCATAATTTGGAGGTGCTTTGGGTCATTGTCCTGTTGTAGGATGAAATTGGCTCCAATCAGGCGCTGTCCACAGGGTATGGCATGGCGGTGCATGGAGTGATCGACCTTCCTTATTCACAATCCCTTTTATCTTGTACAAATCTCCCACTTTACCAACCCCAGCCCATCCCATTCCCTCCACCATGCTGACAGGTGGCGTCAGGCGTCTTCCGGCATCTTCTCACTTGTTCTTCTGTGTGATCCAAACACCTCACACTTGGATTCTTCTGTCCATAACACTTTCTTCCAATCTTCCTCTATCCAATGTCTGTTCTTTTGCCCATATGAATCTTTTCCTTTTATTAGGCAGTCTCAGATATGGCTTTTTCTTGGCCGCTCTGCCCTGAAGGCCGGCATCCCTGAGTCGCCTCTTCCCTGTAGACGCTGACACTGGCGTTTTGCGGGTAATATGTAATGAAGCTGCCAGTTGAGGACCTGTGAGGCGCCGATTTCTCAGACTTGACACTCTAATGTACTTGTCTTGTTGCTCAGTTGTGCAGCGCGGCCTCCCACTTCTCTTTCTACTCTGGTTAGAGCCTGTTTGTGCTGTCCTCTGAAGGGAGTAGTACACACCGTTGTAGGAAATCTTCAGTTTCTTGGCAATTTCTCGCATGGAATAGCCTTCATTTCTAAGAACAAGAATAGATTGTCGAGTTTCACATGAAAGTTCTCTTTTTCTGGCCATTTTGAGAGTTTAATCGAACCAACAAATGTAATGCTCCAGATTCTCAACTAGCTCAAAGGAAAGTCAGTTTTATGGCTTCTCTAACCAGCAAAACTGTTTTCAGCTGTGCTAACATACTTGTACAAGGGTTTTCTAAACCTCCATTAGCCTTCTTACACAGTCAGCAAACACAATGTACCATTAGAGCACTGGAGTGATGGTCGCTGGAAATGGCCGCTATACACCTATGTAGGTATTGCAGCTAGAATAGTCATTTACCACATTAACAATGTATAGAGGGGATTTCTGATTCATTTAATGTTATCTTCATTGAAAAAACTGTGTTTTTCTTTCAAAAATAAGGAAATTTCGAAGTGACCCTAAACTTTTGAACGGTAGTGTGTGTGTGTGTATATAATATATCATAATACCTGAGGTGGAGGGGCCGCATATATATCGTCATTCCAGAGGGGGAGGGGCCACCTATATAGTGTAATTATAATAGCTGATATTGCGCTGGCGAGACCCCCCGCCCTGCACCAGGGGGTATAAGTGAAGGATCGGAGGCGACATTGTTCATTAATGATCTTTCTTTTGTGTTTAGATGTGAGACATTCGTAGTACTGAAGAGACTGTTGTATTCTCGGAAGTGACCGTGACCGCTTCCAGTATGTCTGCTTCTGGTAGTAAGAGAACATCGGGGGACGGGGCATCAGGTCCCCCAGAGAAGAAGCCCAACCATGAGGGAGAAGACGCCAACAACTCTCATAGAGCCCATTCGCCTGGGTGGCATCTCCTCTACGGTCTGTATGAGAGGGGTCGGGGGTCATAGACCTCTCTGTCTGGAGCCATCTCATTACCACCTCATGTCTTCTGTTCTTCAGGGAGGAAATGGACATGAAAGTCTTACAGTTTAAAAACAAGAAATTAGCGGAACGTCTGGAGCAGCGGCAGGGTGTAGAGGACGAGCTTCGGGAGAAGATAGAGAAGCTGGAAAAACGGCAAGCCACAGATGACGCCACGCTTCTCATTGTTAACCGATACTGGAGTCGGGTGAGTGGAGCAACCAAGACGTCTAGAAACAGGGGAGGTCATGCTGGGGGACATTGAGGAGGTAATATTCGGTTCAGGGGGACATTGAGGAGGTAATATTCGGTTCAGGGGGACATTGAGGAGGTCATCTCTGGTTCTGAGAGACATTGAGGAAGTCATCTCCAGTGCTGGCAGAAGAGCAGAGGGACATTGAGGTGGGTTTCTTGGGTCCTGGGTTTCTTCTGTCAGCCGTACTTTTCTGACCTGTGATAAACCTGAGTAGAGCATGTTTATACCTGTGACATCTGCCATGATGGACGCCTGAGCCGCTAATTCTTTCCCTCGTGTTTTAGCTGGAGGAGAACGTGCAGCAGTTGTTGAAGAGTTACGACTCAGAGCCGGGTGTACAGAACTCTGCAGCTGATGCGCCTGCTGAGAACATGGAGAATCCTTCAGATACTGAGGCTACAGAGGAGCAGCCCACAGAGGTCACTGACAATAAAGGTACTGGGGTGTCACTGAGGTCTTAAAGGGAACCTGTTTCAGCTGTTTGGGAGCGCTAGCATGCTGCATGGGGGTTTAGGGTCCCAGACCTCTCTATACATACAGCCTGTGAGCTGCCGGTATCCGTAGCACTCCAGTCTTGAAGCTGCTGAGATGAGCTCATTGAGGGACTGTGACGAATGTGCATTGTGTGGAGCGGAGGTCAAACAGAAGGCTCAAAATACAAAGAATACTGCAAAATCTTATGTCCTGTACACTCACAAACCTCGCTCTTGGCAAGGTCTTCTTAGGGACCTGGGGCCTTTCTTTTTCCAGGTATGTGATTGCCAGATTTGACTCAGGAATGAGACAGTTGGCACCTGCCTCCTGCAGGACAGTCCTTGTGCTGTAATACATAGGGATCCGGCAAACTCGGGGGAGAGTCCTCTACTGGATGTGGCCGTTACTGTAACCACTGAACACAGCCTAAACTTGTCACTTGTATATTTACTACAGTTCTCTCCTGTCTGCAGATGCCTCTGCACCTCCCGCTGCTCCACCAACGATTGCCCCATCAGGTGTCCTCCTAGAATCATCCCTTACCTTTTTGGCTACTCTGGCCTGCAGTACCACAGAGGAGATTGAACTTCAGTTGCAGGAACGCATGGAGTTTAGTAAGCGAGCTGTGGCTTGCATCCTGGAAACCTCCAGTAAGCTGCATGGCAGGATGCAGGAGCTGTGTGGGCGCATCCACAGTGCTGGTAAGTGGTGCAGAGCGCTCAGCAGAGAGGATCATGGGAGGGGGTCAGTGGGACTTTACCCTGTTTCATGTCCTTTTTAGACTTTGAGCAGCTGGATGAGACGCTTCGGACACTAAACAAAGATCTTTTCAGTGAGAATCACAAGCTCCAGGACTTGGCTACTGTCCTGCAGGAGAAGCACCACCGCATTTCTTTACAGGTAAGTGACCTTCACTGGAGGACCTCAGCCCATGATCCTAGTGCAGTCCTGTGTTGTAGGGTTGGAGAATAGGGGAGGGGGGAGTTATGTGTTATTCCCACCCTGAGCAGATCTCAACCCTTCCCTTCTTACCCGAGGTGGTGTGTCAGACAGTCGTCCTCCCCCCCCCCCCTACTGTGTATGTGAAGTGTGTTTGTGTGATATCTGCCACCAGCATCATGAACTACAAGACCGAGTCACATCATCAGAAACCAAGGTGTCCGAGATGGAGCGAAGCATTGAAGACCTACAGTGGGACATAGAGAAGCTGCGCAAACACGAGCAGAAACTTAACCGGCACCTTGCGGAGGCCCTAGAGCAGGTATGGCTGCCGGCTGTACATCCGGATTTCTCTGTGCGCCTTGTGATCCTCACTCCGATCTTTTCTTGTGTAGCTGAATTCAGGATACCACATTTCAGGAAGTTCCGGGAGTTTCCAGGGAGGACAAACAACGTTGACCGTGCAAAAGGTAACGCTCTAAGGACTCGCCTGCCTCATGTTTACTGTCCTCTCTGCCGCCGCCATCTTCATGTTTGCCGTCCTCTCTGCCGCTGCCATCTTCATGTTTGCCGTCCTCTCTGCCGCTGCCATCTTCATGTTTTCTGTCCTCTCTGCCACCGTCATCTACATATTCTCTCTTTCCAGTTTGAAATGCTGAATGCAGAACTGGAACAAAACCAAGAACTGGCCAATAGTCGCATGTGTGAACTGGAGAAGCTGCAGAATGAGCTACAGGCTGCCGTCCGGCTCAAGGAGAAGCTAAAGGTATGTAGAGGTGAATGATTGCTCCAGAAAGGGTCTTCATAGCTGGGCTCCTTACTGAGCTTCTGGTCTTCCAGCTGGATCTGCGGACCCTCCCGGAAGAGGCAGTGAGGAGCACGCAGGACTTTCGTTGTCTGCAGTCCCAGTTCTCACTTCTGTATAATGAGTCCCTTCAAGTGAAGACTCAGCTGGATGAGGCACGAGCGCTTCTCCTCAACACCAAGAACAGCCACCTACGGCAGATTGAGCGCATGGAGGTGGGCTTCATACTGGGGAATGGCACTATTACCTACTGCCTGCCCATATTGTGACCATTGGATGTCTGCTTCCCCAGAGTGAGGAGCTGTCTGTGCAGAAGAAACTGCGCACCGAAGTCATCCAGCTGGAGGACACACTTGCACAGGTGCGCAAGGAGTATGAGATGCTGAGGATTGAGTTTGAGCAGAATCTGGCAGCCAATGAACAAGCAGGTAAGCTCGAATATTACTGACATATGGTTATAGTCGAGACTACTCATGGACATGACTTTTCCACTTTTAGGTCCCATTAATCGTGAAATGCGTCATTTGATTGGAAGTCTTCAGAACCACAACCACCAGCTGAAGGGAGATGTCCAGCGCTACAAGCGCAAGGTGCGAGATGCCCAAGGAGAGGTGAGCAAGGTGAGGGAGGGATCACCATCACATGACTAGAAGCATGCAGTGAGTTGTCTGGAGTATAAGGCGCCTTAGTGATCGTGCCCAGACCAGTATGTGCCCGCCATTACCCTCTGGTGGTTCATGCCAGCAGAGTCCATCCTGGAGGGCGCAGACTTTTACTCCTGCCCTTTGCCTTTTCTTTAGATGCGTTTACAAGTCCCCCAGTGTCCAGCGCCCGGACTGTCCAGTGGTGACGTCACTGCTCTGGCCATTAAAGAAGAAGAAGTGGCAGTGACAGTGGATGTGAAGAAAGAGCCGACTCTTGTGACAAGAGAACCTGAAACACCAACCACTCCAGAGGTGAAGAAAGAAGAGGAGGAGCAGAAAAAAGAGCTGGAACGAAGCAAGACACGCGAGCGAGAATTAGAACGTGAGCGGGAGAAGGAACGTGAGCGGGAAAAGGAGCGAGAACGGGAGAGAGACAAGCAGAAGGGTGAAGACACAAAGAGGAAGGACACTGACATCTTGAAGCAGCTCCGAGCAGAGCTCAAGTAAGAGAGATGTCTATTCCTGTTTATCACTGCTGTCTCTCACCTGTGCTTACTCGTTTCTCCCCTCCTCTTCTGTGCTTACCCGTCTCTTTCTTCCTCACCTGTGCTTTTCTGCCTTCCTCCTCCTCGGCCTCTGACTACCTCCCAGTGACTCCATCAATTCAACTGTCTTATAGGAAGGCCCAGGAGAGTCAGAAGGAGATGAAACTGCTCCTCGACATGTACAAATCTGCCCCCAAGGAACAGAGGGACAAAGTGCAGCTAATGGCAGCAGAGAGGAAGACCAAAGCGGAGGTGAGAGTGGTGTGTGTTGGCCCCCCACCCAGGAGCTCCTGCCTCTCCCATGCTGGCATTATAGCATACACTATGTTTCTGTCAGGTGGAGGAGTTACGATTACGAGTTCAGGCTCTTGAAGAAAAGGATCGGAGAGAACGGAAGAAGCTGGCAGATGAGGAAGCGTTACGGAAGATCAAGCTGGCCGAGGAGCAGATAGAACATTTACAGCGGAAACTCAGCGCGACCAAACAGGCAAGTGTTAGTCTGTAATCCAGTGTGAGAGGAACTGCAGGGGCCACTGTTGTCTCACAGGTACTCCATGTGCTGTGGTTGCAGGAGGAGGGAGGCTTTGTTGTCTGAAATGGATGTGACGGGGCAGGCTTTTGAAGACATGCAGGAACAGAATATCCGCCTGATGCAGCAGCTGCGAGAAAAAGACGACGCCAACTTCAAGCTCATGTCTGAGCGGATAAAGTCAAATCAGATCCACAAACTGCTGCGAGAGGAGAAGGAAGAGCTAGCGGAGCAGGTGCAGGGCCTGAAGACACAGGTAAGTGCTCGCTGCTGCTCCAGGGTACCTGCCCTGCCGGGTCTCATGGCTTCTACTTTGGCAGGTGGACGCTCAGCTATTGCAAGTACAGAAGCTGGAGGAGCGGGAGCGGGTGCTGCACACGTCACTGGGTGCCATAGAGAAGGAGCTGACGCTCAGAATACAGGCCCTCGAGATCCAGAAGAGGAAGGTGAGGGACAAGGGAGCCTTCAGGGTGGGGTGGGTTCAGGGAGTCATGTGCTACTTACTGTTCTTGCTCTATCGTCCCAGGCAGTGGAAGCGGCTCAGCTGGCGGAGGACCTGAAGGTTCAGTTGGAACACATAGTTAGCACGCTTCGTGACACCCAGAGCTGTGTGTGTGACAACCGCTCCGCCAAGGAAAAGGAGTCCTTCAGCTTAAAGCGAGCACAGGTTTTGTCCTGCCCCCTCTATGAATGTCCTGCCATCCTCCTACCCCCTCTATGAATGTTGTGTCATCCTCCTACCCCCCCCTCTATGAATGTCCTGACGTCCTCCTATCCCCCCTAAGAATGTCCTGACGTCCTCCTATCCCCCCTCTATGAATGTCCTGACATCCTCCTATCCCCCCCTCTATGAATGTCCTGACATCCTCCTATCCCCCCCTCTATGAATGTCCTGACATCCTCCTATCCCCCCTCTTTGGATGTCCTGACATCCTCCACCCCCCCATGAATGTCCTGACATTCTCCTATCCCCCCCTCTATGAATGTCCTGACATCCTCCTATCCCCCCCTCTATGAATGTCCTGCCATCCTCCTATCCCCCCTCTATGAATGTCCTGACATCCTCCTATCCCCCCATGAATGTCCTGACATCCTCCTATCCCCCCCTATGAATGTCCTGACATCCTCCTATCCCCCACTCTATGAATGTCCTGACATCCTCCTATCCCCCCCCCTCTATGAATGTCCTGACATCCTCCTATCCCCCCATGAATGTCCTGACATCCTCCTATCCCCCCTATGAATGTCCTGACATCCTCCTATCCCCCCCTCTATGAATGTCCTGACATCCTCCTATCCCCCCCCTATGAATGTCCTGACATCCTCCTATCCCCCCCTATGAATGTCCTGACATCCTCCTATCCCCCCATGAATGTCCTGACATCCTCCTATCCCCCCCCTCTATGAATGTCCTGACATCCTCCTATCCCCCCTATGAATGTCCTGACATCCTCCTATCCCCCCCCTGTATGAATGTCCTGACATCCTCCTATCCCCCCCTCTATGAATGTCCTGACATCCTCCTATCCCCCCTATGAATGTCCTGACATCCTCCTATCCCCCCCCTCTATGAATGTCCTGACATCCTCCTATCCCCCCCTATGAATGTCCTGACGTCCTCCTATCCCCCCCCTCTATGAATGTCCTGACATCCTCCTATCCCCCCCCTCTATGAATGTCCTGACATCCTCCTATCCCCCCCTATGAATGTCCTGACATCCTCCTATCCCCCCCCCCATGAATGTCCTGACATCTTCCTATCCCCCCCTCTATGAATGTCCTGACATCCTCCTATCCCCCCCTCTATGAATGTCCTGACATCCTCCTATCCCCCCATGAATGTCCTGACATTCTCCTATCCCCCCCTCTATGAATGTCCTGACATCCTCCTATCCCCCCATGAATGTCCTGACATCCTCCTACCCCCCATGAATGTCCTGACATCCTCCTACCCCCCATGAATGTCCTGACATTCTCCTATCCCCCCTCTATGAATGTCCTGACATCCTCCTACCCCCCCATGAATGTCCTGCCATCCTCCTATCCCCCCTCTATGAATGTCCTGACATCCTCCTACCCCCCATGAATGTCCTGCCATCCTCCTATCCCCCCTCTATGAATGTCCTGACATCCTCCTATCCGCCCCCTTATGAATGTCCTGACATCCTCCTATCCCCCCCCCTATGAATGTCCTGACATCCTCCTATCCCCCCCCTATGAATGTCCTGACATCCTCCTATTCCCCCCCTCTATGAATGTCCTGACGTCCTCCTATCCCCCCCTATGAATGTCCTGACATCGTCCTACCCCCCATGAATGTCCTGACATCCTCCTATCCCCCCCTCTATGAATGTCCTGACATCCTCCTATCCCCCCCTCTATGAATGTCCTGACATCCTCCTATCCCCCCCTCTATGAATGTCCTGACATCCTCCTATCCCCCCTATGAATGTCCTGACATCCTCCTATCCCCCCTCTATGAATGTTCTGACATCCTCCTATCCCCCCTTGTGTCCTGACATCCTCCTATCCCCCCCCTATCCCCCCTATGAATGTTCTGACATCCTCCTATCCCCCCTCTATGAATGTCCTGACATCCTCCTATCCCCCCTATGAATGTCCTGACATCCTCCTATCCCCCCTATGAATGTCCTGACATCCTCCTATCCCCCCTCTATGAATGTCCTGACATCCTCCTATCCCCCCCTATGAATGTCCTGACATCCTCCTATCCCCCCTCTATGAATGTCCTGACATCCTCCTATCCCCCCCTCTATGAATGTCCTGACATCCTCCTATCCCCCCTATGAATGTCCTGACATCCTCCTATCCCCCCCTCTATGAATGTCCTGACATCCTCCTATCCCCCCCATGAATGTCCTGACATCCTCCTATCCCCCCATGAATGTCCTGACATCCTCCTATCCCCCCTCTCTATGAATGTCCTGACATCCTCCTGTCCCCCCTCTATGAATGTCCTGACATCCTCCTATCCCCCCTCTATGAATGTCCTGACATCCTCCTATCCCCCCTATGAATGTCCTGACATCCTCCTATCCCCCCCATGAATGTCCTGACATCCTCCTACCCCCCCATGAATGTCCTGATATCCTCCTATCCCCCCCATGAATGTCCTGACGTCCTCCTATCCCCCCTCTATGAATGTCCTGACGTCCTCCTATCCCCCCCTCTATGAATGTCCTGACGTCCTCCTATCCCCCCATGAATGTCCTGACATCCTCCTACCCCCCATGAATGTCCTGACATCCTCCTATCCCCCCCTCATGAATGTCCTGACATCCTCCTATCCCCCCCCTCTATGAATGTCCTGACATCCTCCTATCCCCCCCTCTATGAATGTCCTGACATCCTCCTATCCCCCCTATGAATGTCCTGACATCCTCCTATCCCCCCATGAATGTCCTGACATCCTCCTATCCCCCCCTCTATGAATGTCCTGACATCCTCCTATCCCCCCCCTCTATGAATGTCCTGGCATCCTCCTATCCCCCCTATGTGTCCTGACTCCTCCTTCCCCCCTTGAATGTCCTGACTCCTCCTTCCCCCCTCTATGAATGTCCTGACATCCTCCTATCCCCCCCTCTATGAATGTCCTGACATCCTCCTATCCCCCCCTCTATGAATGTCCTGACATCCTCCTATCCCCCCTATGAATGTCCTGACATCCTCCTATCCCCCCCTATGAATGTCCTGACATCCTCCTATCCCCCCTCTATGAATGTCCTGACATCCTCCTATCCCCCCTATGAATGTCCTGACATCCTCCTATCCCCCCTATGAATGTCCTGACATCCTCCTATCCCCCCCTCTATGAATGTCCTGACATCCTCCTATCCCCCCCCCTATGAATGTCCTGACATCCTCCTACCCCCCCTCTATGAATGTCCTGACATCCTCCTATCCCCCCTATGAATGTCCTGACATCCTCCTATCCCCCCCTCTATGAATGTCCTGACATCCTCCTATCCCCCCCTATGAATGTCCTGACATCCTCCTATCCCCCTCTATGAATGTCCTGACATCCTCCTATCCCCCCTCTATGAATGTCCTGACATCCTCCTATCCCCCCTATGAATGTCCTGACATCCTCCTATCCCCCCTATGAATGTCCTGACATCCTCCTATCCCCCCCTCTATGAATGTCCTGACATCCTCCTATCCCCCCTATGAATGTCCTGACATCCTCCTACCCCCCCCTCTATGAATGTCCTGACATCCTCCTATCCCCCCCTCTATGAATGTCCTGACATCCTCCTATCCCCCCTATGAATGTCCTGACATCCTCCTATCCCCCCCTATGAATGTCCTGACATCCTCCTATCCCCCCCCTCTATGAATGTCCTGACATCCTCCTATCCCCCCATGAATGTCCTGACATCCTCCTATCCCCCCTCTATGAATGTCCTGACATCCTCCTATCCCCCCTATGAATGTCCTGACATCCTCCCACCCCCCCTGATGAATGTCCTGACATCCTCCTATCCCCCCCTCTATGAATGTCCTGACATCCTCCTATCCCCCCTATGAATGTCCTGACATCCTCCTATCCCCCCTCTATGAATGTCCTGACATCCTCCTACCCCCCCCTATGAATGTCCTGACGTCCTCCTATCCCCCCCTCTATGAATGTCCTGACATCCTCCTATCCCCCCCTCTATGAATGTCCTGACATCCTCCTATCCCCCCTATGAATGTCCTGACATCCTCCTATCCCCCCTATCCCCTCCTATCCCCCCTATGAATGTCCTGACATCCTCCTATCCCCCCCTATGAATGTCCTGACATCCTCCTATCCCCCCTATGAATGTCCTGACATCCTCCTATCCCCCCCTCTATGAATGTCCTGACATCCTCCTATCCCCCCTCTATGAATGTCCTGACATCCTCCTATCCCCCCTCTATGAATGTCCTGACATCCTCCTATCCCCCCCTGAATGTCCTGACATCCTCCTATCCCCCCCTCTATGAATGTCCTGACATCCTCCTATCCCCCCCTCTATGAATGTCCTGACATCCTCCTATCCCCCTCTATGAATGTCCTGACATCCTCCTATCCCCCCCTATGAATGTCCTGACATCCTCCTATCCCCCCTCTATGAATGTCCTGACATCCTCCTATCCCCCCCTCTATGAATGTCCTGACATCCTCCTATCCCCCCTCTATGAATGTCCTGACATCCTCCTATCCCCCCCCTATGAATGTCCTGACATCCTCCTATCCCCCCCTCTATGAATGTCCTGACATCCTCCTATCCCCCCCTATGAATGTCCTGACATCCTCCTATCCCCCCCTCTATGAATGTCCTGACATCCTCCTATCCCCCCCTCTATGAATGTCCTGACATCCTCCTATCCCCCCCTATGAATGTCCTGACATCCTCCTATCCCCCCCTCTATGAATGTCCTGACATCCTCCTATCCCCCCTCTATGAATGTCCTGACATCCTCCTATCCCCCCCTCTATGAATGTCCTGACATCCTCCTATCCCCCCCTATGAATGTCCTGACATCCTCCTATCCCCCCTCATGAATGTCCTGACATCCTCCTATCCCCCTCTCTATGAATGTCCTGACATCCTCCTATCCCCCCCTCTATGAATGTCCTGACATCCTCCTATCCCCCCCTCTATGAATGTCCTGACATCCTCCTATCCCCCCTATGAATGTCCTGACATCCTCCTATCCCCCCTCTATGAATGTCCTGACATCCTCCTATCCCCCCTATGAATGTCCTGACATCCTCCTATCCCCCCCCTCTCATGAATGTCCTGACATCCTCCTATCCCCCCTCTATGAATGTCCTGACATCCTCCTATCCCCCCTATGAATGTCCTGACATCCTCCTATCCCCCCTATGAATGTCCTGACATCCTCCTATCCCCCCTCTATGAATGTCCTGACATCCTCCTATCCCCCCTATGAATGTCCTGACATCCTCCTATCCCCCCTCTATGAATGTCCTGACATCCTCCTATCCCCCCCTCTATGAATGTCCTGACATCCTCCTACCCCCCCCTATGAATGTCCTGACGTCCTCCTATCCCCCCCTCTATGAATGTCCTGACATCCTCCTATCCCCCCTCTGAATGTCCTGACATCCTCCTATCCCCCCATGAATGTCCTGACATCCTCCTATCCCCCCCTCTATGAATGTCCTGACATCCTCCTATCCCCCCCCTCTATGAATGTCCTGACATCCTCCTATCCCCCCCCTCTATGAATGTCCTGACATCCTCCTATCCCCCCCTATGAATGTCCTGACATCCTCCTATCCCCCCCTATGAATGTCCTGACATCCTCCTATCCCCCCATGAATGTCCTGATATCCTCCTATCCCCCCTATGAATGTCCTGACATCCTCCTATCCCCCCTATGAATGTCCTGACATCCTCCTATCCCCCCCCCTCTATGAATGTCCTGACATCCTCCTATCCCCCCATGAATGTCCTGACGTCCTCCTATCCCCCCCCCCTCTATGAATGTCCTGACGTCCTCCTATCCCCCCCCCTCTATGAATGTCCTGACATCCTCCTATCCCCCCATGAATGTCCTGACGTCCTCCTATCCCCCCCCCCCCTCTATGAATGTCCTGACATCTTCCTATCCCCCCCTATGAATGTCCTGACATCCTCCTATCCCCCCCTCTATGAATGTCCTGACATCTTCCTACCCCCCATGAATGTCCTGACATCCTCCTACCCCCCCCATGAATGTCCTGACATCCTCCTATCCCCCCCTCTATGAATGTCCTGACATCCTCCTATCCCCCCCTCTATGAATGTCCTGACATCCTCCTATCCCCCCCTATGAATGTCCTGACATCCTCCTATCCCCCCATGAATGTCCTGACATCCTCCTATCCCCCCCCTCTATGAATGTCCTGACATCCTCCTATCCCCCCCCTCTATGAATGTCCTGACATCCTCCTATCCCCCCCTCTATGAATGTCCTGACATCCTCCTATCCCCCCCTCTATGAATGTCCTGACATCCTCCTATCCCCCCTATGAATGTCCTGACATCCTCCTATCCCCCCTATGAATGTCCTGACATCCTCCTATCCCCCCCCTCTATGAATGTCCTGACATCCTCCTATCCCCCCTATGAATGTCCTGACATCCTCCTATCCCCCCTATGAATGTCCTGACATCCTCCTATCCCCCCCTCTATGAATGTCCTGACATCCTCCTATCCCCCCCCTCTATGAATGTCCTGACATCCTCCTATCCCCCCCCTCTATGAATGTCCTGACATCCTCCTATCCCCCCTATGAATGTCCTGACATCCTCCTATCCCCCCTCTATGAATGTCCTGACATCCTCCTATCCCCCCTATGAATGTCCTGACATCCTCCTATCCCCCCCTCTATGAATGTCCTGACATCCTCCTATCCCCCCCCCTCTATGAATGTCCTGACATCCTCCTATCCCCCCTATGAATGTCCTGACATCCTCCTATCCCCCCTATGAATGTCCTGACATCCTCCTACCCCCCTCTATGAATGTCCTGACATCCTCCTATCCCCCCTATGAATGTCCTGACATCCTCCTATCCCCCCCTCTATGAATGTCCTGACATCCTCCTATCCCCCCCTCTATGAATGTCCTGACATCCTCCTATCCCCCCCCTCTATGAATGTCCTGACATCCTCCTATCCCCCCCTCTATGAATGTCCTGACATCCTCCTATCCCCCTATGAATGTCCTGACGTCCTCCTATCCCCCCCTCTATGAATGTCCTGACATCCTCCTATCCCCCCTATGAATGTCCTGACATCCTCCTATCCCCCCCCTCTATGAATGTCCTGACATCCTCCTATCCCCCCCCTCTATGAATGTCCTGACATCCTCCTATCCCCCCTCTATGAATGTCCTGACATCCTCCTATCCCCCCTCTATGAATGTCCTGACATCCTCCTATCCCCCCCATGAATGTCCTGACATTCTCCTATCCCCCCCTCTATGAATGTCCTGACATCCTCCTATCCCCCCCCTCTATGAATGTCCTGACATCCTCCTATCCCCCCCCATGAATGTCCTGACATCCTCCTATCCCCCCTATGAATGTCCTGACGTCCTCCTATCCCCCCCCTTCTATGAATGTCCTGACATCCTCCTATCCCCCCTATGAATGTCCTGACATCCTCCTATCCCCCCTCTATAAATGTCCTGACATCCTCCTATCCCCCCCTCTCTATGAATGTCCTGACATCCTCCTATCCCCCCCTCTATGAATGTCCTGACATCCTCCTATCCCCCCTATGAATGTCCTGACATCCTCCTATCCCCCCCTCTATGAATGTCCTGACATCCTCCTATCCCCCCTATGAATGTCCTGACATCCTCCTATCCCCCCCCTATGAATGTCCTGACATCCTCCTATCCCCCCCTCTATGAATGTCCTGACATCCTCCTATCCCCCCTATGAATGTCCTGACATCCTCCTATCCCCCCCTCTATGAATGTCCTGACATCCTCCTATCCCCCCCTATGAATGTCCTGACATCCTCCTATCCCCCCTATGAATGTCCTGACATCCTCCTATCCCCCCCTCTATGAATGTCCTGACATCCTCCTATCCCCCCTCTATGAATGTCCTGACATCCTCCTATCCCCCTCTCTATGAATGTCCTGACATCCTCCTATCCCCCCCCTCTATGAATGTCCTGACATCCTCCTATCCCCCCTCTATGAATGTCCTGACATCCTCCTATCCCCCCCCCTCTGAATGTCCTGACATCCTCCTATCCCCCCATGAATGTCCTGACGTCCTCCTATCCCCCCCCTCTATGAATGTCCTGACATCCTCCTATCCCCCCCCTCTATGAATGTCCTGACATCCTCCTATCCCCCCCCTCTATGAATGTCCTGACATAGAACTATTTTGGTTTTATATAGGAAGAGATCTCGCGCCTGCGCAGAAAGCTAGAAAAACAAAAGAAGATGGAGGTTTATGCAGATGCCGACCAGATCCTGCAGGAGGAGATCAAAGAGTACAGAGTAAGATGGGGGGGGGGGGGTTGTGATGTCTTGAAATTTGGGAGCAAGGTGTAAGACAGAGAGACCTTAAAGTATGGGGGGAGGGGTTGGACAATATCACAGAACCTGAACATCTTAGGTGGGGGCCGAGACAGGACCTGAACATCTTGGGCGATGTCTCAGTATTGTTGCTTTCTCCGTAGGCTCGTCTCACCTGTCCTTGCTGTAACACCCGTAAGAAAGACGCCGTCCTCACCAAGTGTTTTCACGTCTTCTGCTTTGAGTGTGTGAAGACTCGATATGACTCCAGACAGCGAAAGTGTCCCAAGTGCAACGCAGCTTTTGGAGCGCACGATTTCCATCGAATTTATATCAACTAGTGGAGGAAACATGATCTGACTCTAAAAGAGACTGCTCTGTGTGTGAAAGGAGCACCAGTGTCTTGTGACCAAGATGTGGGGGTGGGGGATATCTTCAGACTGGACAATAAAGGACCAATTGGATCAAAAGGATCGAGCAGCAGGACATGTGACTTGCATTGCTGTGTTACCTGTGTGTGCTTAGATAAAAGTCACATGATCATGAGAACAATTCAAGGTTGTCATTAGGTGCACATCCTCCATATGTTACTAGCTGTATAGCTGGGAGAGGCGGCTGCCCCGATTATCCTGTATATATGGTCATTTCCAGAATGAACGACAAGTGACAGTGAGTAGTCAGATGGTCTCGTGTGTCGGCAGTCATGTGGCCTGTATCTAGTATGTGAGGTGGTGTGTAAATGTGTTTATTACCTAGCCGGGTCTATGTGTTGTATGCGGAGTAATAGTCTTATATACAGTGGGGAAAAAAGTATTTAGTCAGCCCCCAATTGTGCAAGTTCTCCCACTTATAAAGATGAGGCCGGCCTGTAATTGTCATCATAGGTAGACCTCAACTATGAGAGACAAAATGAGAAAACTAATCCAGAAAATCACATTGTCTGATTTTTTAAGAAATATTTGCAAATTATGGTGGAAAATAAGTATTTGGTCACCTACAAACAAGCAAGATTTCTGTCTCACAGCCCTGTAACTTCTCCTTTAAGAGGCTCCTCTGTCCTCCACTCATTACCTGTAGTAATGGCTCCTGTGTGACATTGTTATCAGTATAAAAGACTCCTGTCCACAACCTCAGTCACACTCCAAACTCCACTATGGTGAAGACCAAAGAGCTGTGGAAGGACCAGAAACAAAATGGTAGCCCTGCACCAGGCTGGGAAGACTGAATCTGCAATAGGCAAGCAGCTTGGTGTGAAGAAATCACCTGTGGGAGCAATAATTAGAAAATGGAAGACATACAAGACCACTGATAATCTCCCTCCATCAGGGGCTCCACGCAAGATCTCACCCCGTGGGGTCAAAATGATCACAAGAACGGTGAGCAAAAATCCCAGAACCCCACGGGGGGACCTAGTGAGTGACCTGCAGAAAGCTGGGACTAACGTAACAAAGGCTACCGTCAGTAACACACTACACCGCCAGGGACTCAGACCCTGCAGTGCCAGACGTGTCCCCCTGCTTAAGCCAGGACATATCCGGGCCCGGCTGAAGTTTGCTAGAGAGCATTTGGATGTTCCAGAAGAGTATTGGGAGAATGTCATATGGTCAGATGAAACCAAAGTAGAAGTGTTTGGTAGAAACACAACTCGTGGTGTTTGGAGGAGAGTGAATGCTGAGTTGTATCCAGAGAACACCAGACCTACTGTGAAGCATGGGGGGGCAACATCATGTATGGGGCTGTTTCTCTGCAAAGGGACCAGGACGACTGATCCGTGTACATGAAAGAATGAATGGGGCCATGTATGGGGAGATTGTGAGTGCAAACCTCCTTCCATCAGCAAGGGCATTGAAGATGAAACGTGGCTGGGTCTTTCAGCATGACAATGATCCCAAGCACACCGCCAGGGCAATGAAGGAGCGGCTTCGTAAGAAGCATTTCAAGGTCCTGGAGTGGCCTAGCCAGTCTCCAGATCTCAGCCCCATAGAAAACCTTTGGAGGGAGATGAAAGTCCGTGTTGTCCAGCGACAGCCCCAAAACATCCCTGCTCTAGAGGAGATCTGCATGGAGGAATGGGCCAACATAGCAGCAACAGTGTGCGCCAACCTTGTGAAGACTTACAGGAAACGTTTCACCTCTGTCATTGCCAACAAAGGAGATAGAACAAAGGATTGAGATGAACTTTTCTTATTGACCAAATACTTATTTTCCACCATAGTTTGCAAATAAATTCTTTAAAAATCAGACAATGTGATTTTCTGGATTAGTTTTCTCATTTTGTCTCTCATAGTTGAGGTCTACCTATGATGACAATTACAGGCCGGCCTCATCTTTATAAGTGGGAGAACTTGCACAATTGGTGGCTGACTAAATACTTTTTCCCCCCACTGTATGTGTGGAGGAGGAGATGGCGGGTCCTGTGTCTGCTGTGCTATATGGAGCTCTTAACCCGTGTCAGATGGAGGGGTGTAATGTACAATGCCGAGTGTCAGATGGAGGGGTGTAATGTACAATGCCGAGTGTCAGATGGAGGGGTGTAATGTACAATGCCGAGTGTCAGATGGAGGGGTGTAATGTACAATGCTGAGTGTCAGATGGAGGGGTGTAATGTACAATGCCGAGTGTCAGATGGAGGGGTGTAATGTACAATGCCGAGTGTCAGATGGAGGGGTGTAATGTACAATGCTGAGTGTCAGATGGAGGGGTGTAATGTACAATGCCGAGTGTCAGATGGAGGGGAGTAATGTACAATGCCGAGTGTCAGATGGAGGGGTGTAATGTACAATGCCGAGTGTCAGATGGAGGGGTGTAATGTACAATGCCGAGTGTCAGATGGAGGGGTGTAATGTACAATGCCGAGTGTCAGATGGAGGGGAGTAATGTACAATGCCGAGTGTCATATGGAGGGGAGTAATGTACAATGCCGAGTGTCAGATGGAGGGTGTAATGTACAATGCCGAGTGTCAGATGGAGGGGTGTAATGTACAATGCCGAGTGTCAGATGGAGGGGTGTAATGTACAATGCCTAGTGTCAGATGGAGAGGTGTAATGTACAATGCCGAGTGTCATATGGAGGGGAGTAATGTACAATGCCGAGTGTCAGATGGAGGGGTGTAATGTACAATGCTGAGTGTCAGATGGAGAGGAGTAATGTACAATGCCGAGTGTCAGGTGGAGGGGTGTAATGTACAATGCCGAGTGTCAGGTGGAGGGGTGTAATGTACAATGCCGAGTGTCAGATGGAGATGTGTAATGTACAATGCCGAGTGTCAGATGGAGGGGAGCAATGTACAATGCCGAGTGTCAGGTGGAGGGGTGTAATGTACAATGCCGAGTGTCAGGTGGAGGGGTGTAATGTACAATGCCGAGTGTCAGATGGAGATGTGTAATGTACAATGCCGAGTGTCAGATGGAGGGGAGCAATGTACAATGCCGAGTGTCATATGGAGGGGAGTAATGTATAATGCCGAGTGTCAGATGGAGGGGAGTAATGTACAATGCCGAGCGTCAGATGGAGGGGAGTAATGTACAATGCCGAGTGTCAGGTGGAGGGGTGTAATGTACAATGCTGAGGGTCAGATGGAGATGTGTAATGTACAATGCTGAGTGTCAGATGGAGGGGTGTAATGTACAATGCTGAGGGTCAGATGGAGATGTGTAATGTACAATGCTGAGTGTCAGATGGAGGGGTGTAATGTACAATGCCGAGTGTCAGATGGAGGGGTGTAATGTACAATGCCGAGTGTCAGATGGAGGGGAGTAATGTACAATGCCGAGTGTCAGATGGAGGGGAGTAATGTACAATGCCGAGTGTCAGATGGAGGGTGTAATGTACAATGCCGAGTGTCAGATGGAGGGGAGTAATGTACAATGCCGAGTGTCAGATGGAGGGGAGTAATGTACAATGCCGAGTGTCAGATGGAGGGGTGTAATGTACAATGCCGAGTGTCAGATGGAGGGGAGTAATGTACAATGCCGAGTGTCAGATGGAGGGGAGTAATGTACAATGCCGAGTGTCAGATGGAGGGGAGTAATGTACAATGCCGAGTGTCAGATGGAGGGGAGTAATGTACAATGCCTAGTGTCAGATGGAGGGGTGTAATGTACAATGCCGAGTGTCATATGGAGGGGAGTAATGTACAATGCCGAGTGTCAGATGGAGAGGTGTAATGTACAATGCCGAGCGTCAGATGGAGGGGAGTAATGTACAATGCCGAGCGTCAGATGGAGGGGTGTAATGTACAATGCCGAGCGTCAGATGGAGGGGTGTAATGTACAATGCCGAGCGTCAGATGGAGGGGTGTAATGTACAATGCCGAGTGTCAGATGGAGGGGTGTAATGTACAATGCCGAGTGTCAGATGGAGGGGTGTAATGTACAATGCCGAGTGTCAGATGGAGGGGTGTAATGTACAATGCCGAGTGTCAGATGGAGCGGTGTAATGTACAATGCCGAGTGTCATATGGAGGGGAGTAATGTACAATGCCGAGTGTCAGATGGAGGGGTGTAATGTACAATGCTGAGTGTCAGATGGAGGGGAGTAATGTACAATGCCGAGTGTCAGGTGGAGGGGTGTAATGTACAATGCCGAGTGTCAGGTGGAGGGGTGTAATGTACAATGCCGAGTGTCAGATGGAGATGTGTAATGTACAATGCCGAGTGTCAGATGGAGATGTGTAATGTACAATGCCGAGTGTCAGATGGAGGGGAGCAATGTACAATGCCGAGTGTCAGGTGGAGGGGTGTAATGTACAATGCCGAGTGTCAGATGGAGATGTGTAATGTACAATGCTGAGTGTCAGATGGAGGGGAGCAATGTACAATGCCGAGTGTCAGATGGAGGGGAGCAATGTACAATGCCGAGTGTCATATGGAGGGGAGTAATGTACAATGCCGAGTGTCAGATGGAGGGGAGTAATGTACAATGCCGAGTGTCAGGTGGAGGGGTGTAATGTATAATGCTGAGGGTCAGATGGAGATGTGTAATGTACAATGCTGAGTGTCAGATGGAGGGGAGTAATGTACAATGCCGAGTGTCAGATGGAGGGGAGTAATGTACAATGCCGAGTGTCAGGTGGAGGGGTGTAATGTACAATGCCGAGTGTCAGGTGGAGGGGTGTAATGTACAATGCTGAGGGTCAGATGGAGGGGTGTAATGTACAATGCCGAGTGTCAGATGGAGGGGTGTAATGTACAATGCCGAGTGTCAGATGGAGGGGTGTAATGTACAATGCCGAGTGTCAGATGGAGGGGTGTAATGTACAATGCCGAGTGTCAGATGGAGGGGTGTAATGTACAATGCCGAGTGTCAGATGGAGGGGTGTAATGTACAATGCCGAGTGTCAGATGGAGGGGTGTAATGTACAATGCCGAGTGTCAGATGGAGCGGTGTAATGTACAATGCCGAGTGTCATATGGAGGGGAGTAATGTACAATGCCGAGTGTCAGATGGAGGGGTGTAATGTACAATGCTGAGTGTCAGATGGAGGGGAGTAATGTACAATGCCGAGTGTCAGATGGAGGGGAGTAATGTACAATGCCGAGTGTCAGGTGGAGGGGTGTAATGTACAATGCCGAGTGTCAGGTGGAGGGGTGTAATGTACAATGCCGAGTGTCAGATGGAGATGGTGTAATGTACAATGCCGAGTGTCAGGTGGAGGGGTGTAATGTACAATGCCGAGTGTCAGATGGAGATGTGTAATGTACAATGCCGAGTGTCAGATGGAGATGTGTAATGTACAATGCCGAGTGTCAGATGGAGGGGAGCAATGTACAATGCCGAGTGTCAGGTGGAGGGGTGTAATGTACAATGCCGAGTGTCAGGTGGAGGGGTGTAATGTACAATGCCGAGTGTCAGATGGAGATGTGTAATGTACAATGCTGAGTGTCAGATGGAGGGGAGTAATGTACAATGCCGAGTGTCAGATGGAGGGGGAGTAATGTACAATGCCGAGTGTCAGATGGAGGGGAGTAATGTACAATGCCGAGCGTCAGATGGAGGGGTGTAATGTACAATGCCGAGCGTCAGATGGAGGGGTGTAATGTACAATGCCGAGCGTCAGATGGAGGGGAGTAATGTACAATGCCGAGCGTCAGATGGAGGGGAGTAATGTACAATGCCGAGCGTCAGATGGAGGGGTGTAATGTACAATGCCGAGCGTCAGATGGAGAGGTGTAATGTACAGGGCCGAGCGTCAGATGGAGGGGTGTAATGTACAATGCCGAGCGTCAGATGGAGGGGTGTAATGTACAATGCCGAGCGTCAGATGGAGGGGTGTAATGTACAATGCCGAGCGTCAGATGGAGGGGTGTAATGTACAATGCCGAGCGTCAGATGGAGAGGTGTAATGTACAGGGCCGAGCGTCAGATGGAGGGGTGTAATGTACAATGCCGAGCGTCAGATGGAGGGGTGTAATGTACAATGCCGAGCGTCAGATGGAGGGGTGTAATGTACAATGCCGAGCGTCAGATGGAGGGGTGTAATGTACAATGCCGAGCGTCAGATGGAGGGGTGTAATGTACAATGCCGAGCGTCAGATGGAGGGGTGTAATGTACAATGCCGCGGTCAGATGGAGGGTAATGTGTACAATGCCGAGTGTCAGATGGAGGGGTGTAATGTACAATGCCGAGTGTGAGATGGAGGGGAGTACTGTACAATGCCGAGTGTGAGATGGAGGGGAGTACTGTACAATGCCGAGTGTGAGATGGAGGGGTGTAATGTACAATGCCGAGTGTCAGATGGAGGGGAGTAATGTACAATGCCGAGTGTCAGATGGAGGGGTGTAATGTACAATGCTGAGTGTCAGATGGAGGGGAGTAATGTACAATGCCGAGTGTCAGATGGAGGGGAGTAATGTACAATGCCGAGTGTCAGATGGAGGGGAGTAATGTACAATGCCGAGTGTCAGATGGAGGGGAGTAATGTACAATGCCGAGTGTCAGATGGAGGGGAGTAATGTACAATGCCGAGTGTCAGATGGAGGGGAGTAATGTACAATGCCGAGTGTCAGATGGAGGGGAGTAATGTACAATGCCGAGTGTCAGATGGAGGGGAGTAATGTACAATGCCGAGTGTCAGATGGAGGGGAGTAATGTACAATGCCGAGTGTCAGATGGAGGGGAGTAATGTACAATGCCGAGTGTCATATGGAGGGGAGTAATGTACAATGCCGAGTGTCATATGGAGGGGAGTAATGTACAATGCCGAGTGTCATATGGAGGGGAGTAATGTACAGGGCCGAGTGTCAGATGGAGGGGAGTAATGTACAATGCCGAGTGTCAGATGGAGGGGTGTAATGTACAATGCCGAGTGTCAGATGGAGGGGTGTAATGTACAATGCCGAGTGTCAGATGGAGGGGTGTAATGTACAATGCCGAGCGTCAGATGGAGGGGTGTAATGTACAATGCCGAGCGTCAGATGGAGGGGAGTAATGTACAATGCCGAGCGTCAGATGGAGGGGTGTAATGTACAATGCCGAGCGTCAGATGGAGGGGTGTAATGTACAATGCCGAGCGTCAGATGGAGGGGTGTAATGTACAATGCCCGCGTCAGATGGAGGGGTGTAATGTACAATGCCGAGCGTCAGATGGAGGGGTGTAATGTACAATGCCGAGCGTCAGATGGAGGGGTGTAATGTACAATGCCGAGCGTCAGATGGAGGGGAGTAATGTACAATGCCGAGCGTCAGATGGAGGGGAGTAATGTACAATGCCGAGCGTCAGATGGAGGGGTGTAATGTACAATGCCGAGCGTCAGATGGAGGGGTGTAATGTACAATGCCGGCGTCAGATGGAGGGGTGTAATGTACAATGCCGGCGTCAGATGGAGGGGTGTAATGTACAATGCCGGCGTCAGATGGAGGGGTGTAATGTACAATGCCGAGCGTCAGATGGAGGGGAGTAATGTACAATGCCGAGCGTCAGATGGAGGGGTGTAATGTACAATGCCGAGCGTCAGATGGAGGGGTGTAATGTACAATGCCGAGCGTCAGATGGAGGGGTGTAATGTACAATGCCGAGCGTCAGATGGAGGGGTGTAATGTACAATGCCGAGCGTCAGATGGAGGGGTGTAATGTACAATGCCGAGCGTGAGATGGAGGGGAGTACTGTACAATGCCGAGCGTCAGATGGAGGGGTGTAATGTACAATGCCGAGCGTCAGATGGAGGGGTGTAATGTACAATGCCGAGCGTCAGATGGAGGGTGTAATGTACAATGCCGAGCGTCAGATGGAGGGGTGTAATGTACAATGCCGAGCGTCAGATGGAGGGGTGTAATGTACAATGCCGAGCGTCAGATGGAGGGGTGTAATGTACAATGCCGACGTCAGATGGAGGGGTGTAATGTACAATGCCGAGCGTCAGATGGAGGGGTGTAATGTACAATGCCGAGCGTCAGATGGAGGGGAGTAATGTACAATGCCGAGCGTCAGATGGAGGGGAGTAATGTACAATGCCGAGCGTCAGATGGAGGGGTGTAATGTACAATGCCGAGCGTCAGATGGAGGGGTGTAATGTACAATGCGAAAGTCAGATGGAGGGGTGTAATGTACAATGTCTAGTGTCAGATGGAGGGGTGTAATGTACAATGTCTAGTGTCAGATGGAGGGGTGTAATGTACAATGCCGAGTGTCAGATGGAGCGGAGTAATGTACAATGCCGAGTGTCAGATGGAGGGTGTAATGTACAGGGCCGAGTGTCAGATGGAGGGGTGTAATGTACAATGCCGAGCGTCAGATGGAGGGGTGTAATGTACAATGCCGAGCGTCAGATGGAGGGGTGTAATGTACAATGCCGAGCGTCAGATGGAGGGGTGTAATGTACAATGCCGAGCGTCAGATGGAGGGGTGTAATGTACAATGCCGAGCGTCAGATGGAGGGGTGTAATGTACAATGCCGAGCGTCAGATGGAGGGGTGTAATGTACAATGCCGAGCGTCAGATGGAGGGGTGTAATGTACAATGCCGAGCGTCAGATGGAGGGGAGTAATGTACAATGCCGAGCGTCAGATGGAGGGGTGTAATGTACAATGCCGAGCGTCAGATGGAGGGGTGTAATGTACAATGCCGAGCGTCAGATGGAGGGGAGTAATGTACAATGCCGAGCGTCAGATGGAGGGGTGTAATGTACAATGCCGAGTGTCATATGGAGGGGAGTAATGTACAATGCCGAGTGTCAGATGGAGGGGTGTAATATACAATGCCGAGCGTCAGATGGAGGGGTGTAATGTACAATGCCGCTACTGGACTCTGGAGGCTGGAAATGTGTTCTGTGCACTGATAGACCAGTCTGGTTTTGGTAGATGCCAGGAGAAAGTTACCTGCCTGACTACATGGTGCCCGCTGTACAGTTTGGTGGAGGAGGGGTAATGCTATAGCGGTGTTTATTAGGGGTCGGCCTCTGCCTTTAGTTCCAGTGAAGGGAAATGTTAAAGGGGTCAATCTGGGTCTTTCCTGCTGACCTCTGCAGGGCCCTAGGGTGGAGGTCCCCAATGACCGGGCCGCGGTACCTCTGTGGGCTACTAGTTGTTGGCTGATGCTCCTATGCTGCGTGTAATTATTTTTGAGCGTGATCTGCTGGTGTAGCCTATACAGGGGGATTATTGTAACCTACAGCAGCAGATCACTTACCTGCTTACTAATGCAGCTCACGGGACCTTCGCTGTGATGCTGCTAGGACCGGGGAGCAGAATAGAAGATGCACATCCTGTGCTGCATTAGTAATCAGGTAATGTATAATGTCATTGTAATTTATAGTAACAGTGTGAGGGGTTGGGGGGTCACTATTGGGGAACTATTATTGGTGCCCCCTTCCCCCACAGTTAATAACAGTCCTCTGATACAGATAATGTTATGAGCTGGCTGGGCACTACCTCCACAGGTCAGACTCTCCCCCCACTACCCATACTTATACTAAGGGAGCTGAATGATCTCCCTTAATAAGGTATAGGGAATTGTCTAAATTTAATCATTAAATATCCACTTAATTGTGTTTTCTTATGCGCGGCCCAATCACCCCACCCCCGAAAACCCTGACCCACACTAGAGAATTGGCCTACATGAAAGTGGTCCTTGCTACAAAAAATGTTGGGGAGCGCTGCTCTAGGGGAAAGGCTTCTATATTAGAGAAGTGAATGGCGCGCTTTATTTTTCCCTTGTTTTGTCCTTTATTTTTTTTTTTTGGAGGGGGGGGTCCCCAACAGTTCTAAGATATTAATATATTAACTAAGTATGGTTAGTATAATGTGGAGGGGGCACATACTTCCCTCTATATAGTGTATAATGTGGAGGGGGCACATACTTCTCTGTATAGTGTATAATGTGGAGGGGGCACATACTTCTCTGTATAGTATATAATGTGGAGGGGGCACATACTTCTCTCTATATATAGTGTATAATGTGGAGGGGGCACATACTTCTGTCTATATATAGTATATAATGTGGAGGGGGCACATACTTCTGTCTATATATAGTATATAATGTGGAGGGGGCACATACTTCTCTTATATAGTGTATAATGTGGAGGGGGCACATACTTCTCTCTATATAGTATATAATGTGGAGGGGGCACATACTTCTCTCTATATAGTGTATAATGTGGAGGGGGCACATACTTCTCTCTCTATATATATAGTGTATAATGTGGAGGGGGCACATACTTCTCTCTATATATAGTGTATAATGTGGAGGGGGCACATACTTCTCTCTATATATAGTGTATAATGTGGAGGGGGCACATACTTCTCTCTATATATAGTGTATAATGTGGAGGGGGCACATACTTCTCTCTATATATAGTGTATAATGTGGAGGGGGCACATACTTCTCTCTATATATAGTGTATAATGTGGAGGGGGCACATACTTCTCTCTATATATAGTGTATAATGTGGAGGGGGCACATACTTCTCTCTATATATAGTGTATAATGTGGAGGGGGCACATACTTCTCTCTGTATAGTATATAATATGGAGGGGGCACATACTTCTCTATATATAGTGTATAATGTGGGGGGGGCACATACTTCTCTGTATATAGTATATAATGTGGAGGGGGCACATACTTCTCTATATATAGTGTATAATGTGGAGGGGGCACATACTTCTCTCATATAATATGTGTATAATGTGGAGGGGGCACATACTTCTCTCTCTCTATATATATCGTGTATATGGAGGGGGCCCCTATATGTGGAGGGGGGCACATACTTCTCTCTGTATATAGTGTATAATGTGGAGGGGGCACATACTTCTCTATATATACTAAGGGAGAAAAGATGGCATTCAGGACAAGAGATAAGGAGGGGTTGAGGGAAGTACAAAAGGAGCTGAGGCATCTAATCAGGCAAGGAAAAGCCAGTTATAAGGAAAAAATGGAAAAGCAAATGGAAAGAAAAGACATAAGGGGGGTCTGGGAGGGGGCTTAAGTCAATTTCGGTCATAAACAGTCTGTCTGCCAGATTGAGGCAGATGTTAATTGGCTTAATGAACTAAACCTATTCCTTCAACAGATTTGATCACACACCAGCTCCTCCCACCCCAGTATGTCCTTCAGCTTCCCCCACCACAATGACTTCTCCCCATGCGGCCACTTCCCAACAGACCAGTAAATCCAGAAATCCGTCTTTATCTGACCACAGTCTGACCTTCACACGGGCCCAGGTGAGGAAGGAGATGAAAAAGATCAAGGCGAGGAAAGCCGCAGGGCCAGATGACATCAGTGCAAGGCTAATTAAGACTTGTGGGGACCAGCTGTGTGGTATAATTACATATATGTATAATATGAGCCTGAGGCAGGAAATAGTCTCTGAATTATGGAAATCTTCTTGTGTGGTACCAATTCCAAAGAAACCACCCCTATGGACCTCAACGACTACAGACCTGTAGCACTGACATCCCACCTGATGAAGATCTTGGAGAGATTGGTTCTCACACATCTCCGCCCTCTAGTGAGCCCCGCTATGGACCCCCTCCAGTTTGCTTATCGGCCGGGCATTGGGGTAGATGATGCCATCATCCACCTTCTGCACAGGGCTCTGTCTCACCTGGAGAAACCAGGGAACACGGTGAGAATAATGTTCTTTGATTTCTCCAGTGCTTTTAACACCATACAGCCCAGGTTACTGAGAGGCAAGCTGGGCCTTGCTGGAGTGGACCACCACCTCTCCAACTGGATCCTAGACTACCTCACAAATCGACCTCAATACGTGAGAGCCCAAGACTGTGTGTCAGGTACCGTGATCTGTAATACGGGGGCACCTCAGGGTACGGTTCTCGCCCCTTTCCTCTTCACACTGTACACTGCTGATTTTAGGTGCAACTCATCCAGCTGCTACCTACAGAAGTATTCTGACGACTCTGCAATAGTAGGTCTCATCACAGATGATGATGACAGGGAGTACAGAGAACTGAACCGGTTTTTTGTGGACTGGTGCCACCGGAACCACCTGAAGATTAACGCGGGGAAGACCAAGGAGATGGTGGTGGACTTCCGTAAAGGCAGATGCCCTCCTAAACCAGTGGACATCCTGGGGACGGGCATCGAGATTGTGAACCACCAAAAAACCCCGGCCGCTCCTCCATAAAAACCAACAGCACGGGGAAAATAAGACGGCCCACCAGAAGAAAAGGGGCCACAACCGGCCCCACCCGCTTAGGAAGCTGAGAGCCTTTGGAACCTCCGGACCCGGGCGGGCACTTCTTAGGACTTTCTTCAACTCGGTAGTGGCATCAGCCATCTTCTTTGGAGTGGCCTGCAGGGGGAGCAGTATATCAACCAGGGATAGGAATAGACTTGACAAGCTGATTAGAAAGGCCAGCTCTGTCCCGGGAGCCCACTGGACCCAGTGCAGGTGGTGGGTAACAGAAGGATACTGTCCGTGGTGAGCTCCATGCAGAAGAAGAAGTCCCATCCCATGCATGAGACTGTGATTGCGCTGAGCAGTACTGTCAGTGACCGACTGCTCCACCCTAGGTGTGAGAAGGAGCGCTATCGGAAGGCTTTCCTCCCCCCCACCGCGGTTAGGCTGTACAACCAACACCGACCTAAACGGAGATCATTACACACAGAGAACTGAAATATCTCTCTGCCTGTTAAATCCCCCCCCCCCCTCTGCTACTTCCTATCTGTCTGTCTGCTATTAATGTAATGCCTCTCACCTTGGAACATTCCTATACATGTCTGTATTTGTATATATGTATCTGCTATTATCTTATCTTTGGTGCTGTAACGCGAGCTGAATTTCCCCTCTGTAGGGACTATTAAAGGAGGCTATTATTATTATTATTATTATATATATAGTATATAATGTGGAGGGGGCACATACTTCTCTATATATATAGTGTATAATGTGGAGGGGGCACATACTTCTCTCTATATATAGTGTATAATGTGGAGGGGGCACATACTTCTCTCTATATATAGTGTATAATGTGGAGGGGGCACATACTTCTCTCTATATATAGTGTATAATGTGGAGGGGGCACATACCTCTCTCTATATATAGTATATAATGTGGAGGGGGGCACATACTTCTCTCTCTATATATGTGTATAATGTGGAGGGGGCACATACTTCTCTCTCTATATAGTGTATATTGGGGCCTACTCTCTCTCTATATAGTGTATAATGTGGAGGGGGCACATACTTCTCCTCTATATATATTGTATATAATGTGGAGGGGGCACATACTTCTCTCTATATAGTGTATAATGTGGAGGGGGCACATACTTCTCTCTATATATAGTATATAATGTGGAGGCGCACCTTTCTCTCTCTATATAGTGATATGTGGAGGGGGACATACTTCTCTCTATATATAGTGTATAATGTGGAGGGGGCACATACTTCTCTCTATATATAAAGTATATAATGTGGAGGGGGCACATACTTCTCTATATATAGTGTATAATGTGGAGGGGGCACATACTTCTCTCTATATATATATAGTATATAATGTGGAGGGGGCACATACTTCTCTCTATATATAGATATATAATGTGGAGGGGGCACATACTTCTCTCTATATATATATAGTGTATAATGTGGAGGGGGGCACATACTTCTCTCTATATATAGTATATAATGTGGAGGGGGCACATACTTCTCTCTATATATAGTGTATAATGTGGAGGGGGCACATACTTCTCTAATATAGTATATAATGTGGAGGGGGCACATACTTCTCTCTATATATAGTGTATAATGTGGAGGGGGCACATACTTCTCTCTATATATTGTGTATAATGTGGAGGGGGCACATACTTCTCTCTATATAGTATATAATGTGGAGGGGGCACATACTTCTCTCTATATATAGTGTATAATGTGGAGGGGGCACATACTTCTCTCTATATATAGTGTATAATGTGGAGGGGGCACATACTTCTCTCTATATATAGTGTATAATGTGGAGGGGGCACATACTTCTCTCTATATATATAGTATATAATGTGGAGGGGGCACATACTTCTCTCTATATATAGTGTATAATGTGGAGGGGGCACATACTTCTCTCTATATATAGTATATAATGTGGAGGGGGCACATACTTCTCTCTATATATATAGTATATAATGTGGAGGGGGCACATACTTCTCTCTATATATAGTGTATAATGTGGAGGGGGCACATACTTCTCTGTATATATAGTATATAATGTGGAGGGGGCACATACTTCTCTCTATATATATAGTATATAATGTGGAGGGGGGCACATACTTCTCTCTATATATAGTGTATAATGTGGAGGGGGGGTGCACATACTTCTCTCTATATATAGTATATAATGTGGAGGGGGCACATACTTCTCTCTATATATATAGTGTATAATGTGGAGGGGGCACATACTTCTCTCTATATATAGTGTATAATGTGGAGGGGGCACATACTTCTCTCTATATATAAGTGTATAATGTGGAGGGGGCACATACTTCTCTCTAATATATATAGTATATAATGTGGAGGGGGCACATACTTCTCTCTATATATATAGTGTATAATGTGGAGGGGGCACATACTTCTCTCTATATATAGTGTATAATGTGGAGGGGGCACATACTTCTCTCTGTATATAGTGTATAATGTGGAGGGGGCACATACCTCCCCCTCTCTATAGTATATATATAGTGTATAATGTGGAGGGGGCACATACTTCTCTCTATATATAGTGTATAATGTGGAGGGGGCACATACTTCTCTCTATATAGTAATAATGTGGAGGGGGCACATACTTCTCTCTATATATATAGTGTGGAGGGGGCACATACTTCTCTCTATATATAGTGTATAATGTGGAGGGGGCACATACTTCTCTCTATATATAGTGTATAATGTGGAGGGGGCACATACTTCTCTCTATATATAAGTATATAATGTGGAGGGGGCACATACTTCTCTGTCAATAATAGTATATAATGTGGAGGGGGCACATACTTCTCTCTATATATAGTGTATAATGTGGAGGGGGCACATACTTCTCTCTATATATAGTGTATAATGTGGAGGGGGCACATACTTCTCTCTATATAGTGTATAATGTGGAGGGGGCACATACTTCTCTCTATATATATAGTATATAATGTGGAGGGGGCACATACTTCTCTCTATATATAGTGTATAATGTGGAGGGGGCACATACTTCTCTCTATATATAGTGTATAATGTGGAGGGGGCACATACTTCTCTCTATATATATAGTATATAATGTGGAGGGGGGCACATACTTCTCTCTATATATAGTGTATAATGTGGAGGGGGCACATACTTCTCTCTATATATAGTGTATAATGTGGAGGGGGCACATACTTCTCTCTATATATAGTATATATAATGTGGAGGGGGCACATACTTCTCTCTATATATAGTGTATAATGTGGAGGGGGCACATACTTCTCTCTATATATAGTGTATAATGTGGAGGGGGCACATACTTCTCTCTATATATATAGTATATAATGTGGAGGGGGCACATACTTCTCTCTCTATATAGTGTATAATGTGGAGGGGGCACATACTTCTCTCTCTATATAGTGTATAATGTGGAGGGGGCACATACTTCTCTCTATATATAAGTATATAATGTGGAGGGGGCACATACTTCTCTCTATATATATAGTATATAATGTGGAGGGGGCACATACTTCTCTCTATATATAGTGTATAATGTGGAGGGGGCACATACTTCTCTCTATATATAGTATATAATGTGGAGGGGGCACATACTTCTCTCTTATATATAGTGTATAATGTGGAGGGGGCATACTTCTCTCTCTATATAGTGTATAATGTGGAGGGGGCACATACTTCTCTCTATATATAGTGTATAATGTGGAGGGGGCACATACTTCTCTCTATATATAGTGTATAATGTGGAGGGGGCACATACTTCTCTCTATATATATAGTGTATAATGTGGAGGGGGCACATACTTCTCTCTATATATATAGTGTATAATGTGGAGGGGGCACATACTTCTCTCTATATATAGTATATAATGTGGAGGGGGCACATACTTCTCTCTATATATAGTGTATAATGTGGAGGGGGCACATACTTCTCTCTATATATAGTGTATAATGTGGAGGGGGCACATACTTCTCTCTATATATAGTGTATAATGTGGAGGGGGCACATACTTCTCTCTATATATGTGTATATGTAGAGAGGGTCTCTCCCTATATATAGTGTATAATGTGGAGGGGGCACATACTTCTCTCTATATATATGTGTATAATGTGGAGGGGGCACATACTTCTCTCTCTATATATAGTGTATACATGGGGGGGCGCGTACTTCTCTCTATATATAGTGTATAATGTGGGGGGGCACATACTTCTCTCTATATATAGTGTATAATGTGGAGGGGGCACATACTTCTCTCTATATATGTATATAATGTGGAGGGGGCACATACTTCTCTCTATATATATAGTGTATAATGTGGAGGGGGCACATACTTCTCTCTCTATATATAGTGTATAATGTGGAGGGGGCACATACTTCTCTCTATATATAGTGTATAATGTGGGGGGGGGCACATACTTCTCTCTATATATAGTGTATAATGTGGAGGGGGCACATACTTCTCTCTATATATAGTGTATAATGTGGAGGGGGCACATACTTCTCTCTCTATATAGTGTATAATGTGGAGGGGGCACATACTTCTCTCTATATATAGTGTATAATGTGGGGGGGCACATACTCCTCTCTGTGTATAGTGTATAATGTGGAGGGGGCACATACTTCTCTCTATATATAGTATATAATGTGGAGGGGGCACATACTTCTCTCTCTATATAGTGTATAATGTGGAGGGGCACATACTTCTCTCTATATATATTATGTGGAGGGGGCACATACTTCTCTCTATATATATGTATAATGTGGGGGGGCACATACTATATATAATGTGGAGGGGGCACATACTTCTCTCTATATATAGTGTATAATGTGGAGGGGGCACATACTTCTCTCTATATATATATAATGTGGAGGCTTGGGGCTATACTATAGTGTATAATGTGGAGGGGGCACATACTTCTCTCTATATATAGTGTATAATGTGGAGGGGGCACATACTTCTCTCTCTATATAGTGTGTATAATGTGGAGGGGGCACATACTTCTCTCTCTATATATATATGTGAGTGTATAATGTGGAGGGGGCACATACTTCTCTCTCTATATATATAGTGTATAATGTGGAGGGGGCACATACTTCTCTCTCTATATAGTGTATAATGTGGAGGGGCACATACTTCTCTCTATATATAGTGTATAATGTGGAGGGGGCACATACTTCTCTCTCTATATATAGTGTATAATGTGGAGGGGGCACATACTTCTCTCTATATAGTGTATAATGTGGAGGGGGCACATACTTCTCTCTATATATAGTATATAATGTGGAGGGGGCACATGGCACTACTTCTCTCTATATATATAGTGTATAATGTGGAGGGGGCACATACTTCTCTCCTTCTCTCTATATATAGTATATAATGTGGAGGGGGCACATACTTCTCTCTATATATATATGTATATAATGTGGAGGGGGGCACATACTTCTCTCTATATATAGTGTATAATGTGGAGGGGGCACATACTTCTCTCTATATATAGTGTATAATGTGGAGGGGGCACATACTTCTCTCTATATATATAGTATATAATGTGGAGGGGGGCCAACACTACTCTCTCTATATATAGTGTATAATGTGGAGGGGGCACATACTTCTCTCTATATATATAGTAGTATAATGTGGATGTGGGGGGTGGGGGGCACATACTTCTCTCTATATATAGTATGTGGAGGGGGCACATACTTCTCTCTATATATAGTGTATATGTGGAGGGGGCACATACTTCTCTCTATATAGTGGTGTATAATGTGGAGGGGGCACATACTTCTCCTCCATATAGTGTATAATGTGGAGGGGGCACATACTTCTCTCTATATATAGTATATAATGTGGAGGGGGCACATACTTCTCTCTATATATAGTGTATAATGTGGAGGGGGCACATACTTCTCTCTCTATATAGTGTATAATGTGGGGAGGGCACATACTTCTCTCTATATATAGTGTATAATGTGGAGGGGGCACATACTTCTCTCTATATATAGTATATAATGTGGAGGGGGCACATACCTCTCTATAGTGTTAATTGGGGGGGGCACATACTTCTCTCTCTATATAGTGTATAATGTGGAGGGGGCACATACTTCTCTCTATATATAGTGTATATGGGGGGGGCACATCCATTGTAATGTGGGGGGGCACATACTTCTCTCTATATAGTGTATAATGTGGAGGGGGCACATACCCTCTCTATATATAGTATATAATGTGGAGGGGGCACATACTTCTCTCTAATATAGTATATAATGTGGAGGGGGCACATACTTCTCTCTCTATATAGTGTATAATGTGGAGGGGGCACATACTTCTCTCTATATATAGTGTATAATGTGGAGGGGGCACATACTTCTCTCTCTCCCATATATAGTGTATAATGTGGAGGGGGCACATACTTCTCTCTATATATAGTATATAATGTGGAGGGGGCACATACTTCTCTCTCATATATAGTATATAATGTGGAGGGGGCACATACTTCTCTCTATATATAGTATATAATGTGGAGGGGGCACATACTTCTCTCTATATATAGTGTATAATGTGGAGGGGGCACATACTTCTCTATATATATAGTATAATGTGGAGGGGGCACATACCTCTCTATATAGTATATAATGTGGAGGGGGCACATACTTCTCTCTATATATAGTATATAATGTGGAGGGGGCACATACTTCTCTCTATATATAGTATATAATGTGGAGGGGGCACATACTTCTCTCTATATATAGTATATAATGTGGAGGGGCACATACTTCTCTCTATATATAGTATATAATGTGGAGGGGGGCACATACTTCTCTCTATATATAGTGTATAATGTGGAGGGGGCACATACTTCTCTATATAGTGTATATGTGGAGGGGGCACATACTTCTCTCTCTATATATATATAGTGTATAATGTGGGGGCACATACTTCTCTCTCTATATAGTGTATAATGTGGAGGGCGCATACTCTCTTATATAGTGTATAATGTGGAGGGGGCACATACCCCTCTCTATATATAGTGTATAATGTGGAGGGGGCACATACTATCTCTCTCTATATAGTGTATAATGTGGGGCGGGGCATATACTCTCTATATATAGTGATAATGTGGAGGGGGCACATACTCCTCTATATAGTATATGTAGAGATATATATGGGGGGCTATATGGGGGGGGGCACGTACGTCTCTCTATATATAGTGTATATATGTGCACTAGATAGGGGGCAGTATGTGCCCCCTCCCATTATATAGTATATATATGTGGAGGGAAGTATGTGCCCCCTCCACATTATACACTATATGGGAGAGAAGTATGTGCCCCCTCCACATTATACACCCTATATATAGAGAGAAGTATGGGCCCCCCAGCCCCATTATACTATATGGGAGGGTATGTGCCCCCCCACATTATATATATATCTATATATAGGGAGAAGTATGTGCCCCCTCCACATTATACACTATATATATTGGGAGGGAAGTATGTGCCCCCTCCACATTATACACTATATATAGAGAGAAGTATGTGCCCCCTCCACATTATACACTATATAAGAGAGAGTATGTGCCCCCTCCACATTATATACTATATATAGAGAGAGTATGTGCCCCTCCACATTATACACTATATATAGAGAGAGAAGTATGTGCCCCCTCCACATTATATACTATATAGAGAGAAGTATGTGCCCCCTCCACATTATATACTATATATAGAGAGAAGTATGTACTTATATACTGTATAGAGAGAAGTATGTGCCCCCTCCACATTATATACTATATATAGAGAGAAGTATGTGCCCCCTCCACATTATACACTATATATAGAGAGAAGTATGTGCCCCCTCCACATTATATACTATATATAGAGAGAAGTATGTGCCCCCTCCACATTATACACTATATATAGAGAGAAGTATGTGCCCCCTCCACATTATACACTATATATAGAGAGAAGTATGTGCCCCCTCCACATTATACACTATATAGAGAGAGACCCCCTCCACATTATACATCTGTGTGAGAGAGTATGTGCCCCCTCCACATTATACACTATATATAGAGAGAAGTATGTGCCCCCTCCACATTATACACTATATATAAGAGAGAAGTATGTGCCCCCTCCACATTATATACTATATATAGAGAGAAGTATGTGCCCCCTCCACATTATATACTATATATAGAGAGGTCACTATGTGGGGAGTGTGTGCCCCCTCCACATTATACACTATATATAGAGAGAAGTATGTGCCCCCTCCACATTATACACTATATATAGAGAGAAGTATGTGCCCCCTCCACATTATACACTATATAGAGAGAGAAGTATGTGCCCCTCCACATTATACACTATATATAGAGAGAGAGAAGTATGTGCCCCCTCCACATTATACACTATATATAGAGAGAAGTATGTGCCCCCTCCACATTATACACTATATATAGAGAGAAGTATGTGCCCCCTCCACATTATACACTATATATAGAGAGAAGTATGTGCCCCCTCCACATTATACATAGGGTATATAGAGAGAAGTATGTGCCCCCTCCACATTATACACTATATATGAGAGAGAAGTATTTTGGTGTGCCCCCTCCACATTATACACTATATATAGAGAGAAGTATGTGCCCCCTCCACATTATATACTATATATAGAGAGAAGTATGTGCCCCCTCCACATTATACACTATATAAGAGAGAAGTATGTGCCCCCTCCACATTATACACTATATATAGAGAGAAGTATGTGCCCCCTCCACATTATACACTATATATAGAGAGAAGTATGTGCCCCCTCCACATTATACACTATATATAGAGAGAAGTATGTGCCCCCTCCACATTATATACTATATAAGAGAGAGAAGTATGTGCCCCCTCCACATTATACACTATATATAGAGAGAAGTATGTGCCCCCTCCACATTATACACTATATAGAGAGAAGTATATATGGAGGATGTGCCCCCTCCACATTATACACTATATATAGAGGGAAGTATGTGCCCCCTCCACATTTATACACTATATATAGAGAGAAGTATGTGCCCCTCCACATTATACACTATATATAGAGAGAAGTATGTGCCCCCTCCACATTATACACTATATATAGAGAGAAGTATGTGCCCCCTCCACATTATACACTATATATAGAGAGAAGTATGTGCCCCCTCCACATTATACACTATATATAGAGAAGTATGTGCCCCCTCCACATTATATACTATATATGGAGAAGTATGTGCCCCCTCCACATTATACACTATATATAGAGAGAAGTATGTGCCCCCTCCACATTATACACTATATATAGAGAGAAGTATGTGCCCCCTCCACATTATACACTATATATAGAGAGAAGTATGTGCCCCCTCCACATTATACACTATATAGAGAGAAGTATGTGCCCCCTCCACATTATACACTATATATAGAGAGAAGTATGTGCCCCCTCCACATTATATACTATATATAGAGAGAAGTATGTGCCCCCTCCACATTATATACTATATATAGAGAGAAGTATGTGCCCCCTCCACATTATACTATTGAGAGTCCCCTCAGTGTCCCTCATATACATATATAGAGAGTATGTGCCCCCTCCACATTATACACTATATATGAGAGAGAAGTATGTGCCCCCTCCACATTATACACTATATAGAGAGAAGTATGTGCCCCCTCCACATTATACACTATATATAGAGAGAGTATGTGCCCCCTCCACATTATACACTATATATAGAGGAGTATGTGCCCCCTCCACATTATACTTATATATAGAGAGAAGTATGTGCCCCCTCCACATTATATACTATATATAGAGAGAAGTATGTGCCCCCTCCACATTATACACTATATATAGAGAGAGTATGTGCCCCCTCCACATTATACACTATATATAGAGAGAAGTATGTGCCCCCTCCACATTATATACTATATATATAGAGAGAAGTATGTGCCCCCTCCACATTATACACTATATAGAGAGAGAAGTATGTGCCCCCTCCACATTATATACTATATATAGAGAGAGAAGTATGTGCCCCCTCCACATTATATACTATATATAGAGAGAAGTATGTGCCCCCTCCACATTATACACTATATATAGAGAGAGTATGTGCCCCCTCCATTATATACTATATATAGAGAGAAGTATGTGCCCCCTCCACATTATACACTATATATAGAGAGAGTATGTGCCCCCTCCACATTATACACTATATATAGAGAGTCCCCCCCTTATGCCTATATGGGGAAGTATGTGCCCCTCCACATTATACACTATATATAGAGAGAGTATGTGCCCCCTCCACATTATACACTATATATAGAAGGTGTGCCCCCTCAATTTACACTTTAGAGAGAAGTATGTGCCCCCTCACATTATACACTATATATGAGAGAAGTATGTGCCCCCTCCACATTATACACTATATATAGAGAGAGTATGTGCCCCCTCCACATTATACACTATATATGGGGAAGTATGTGCCCCCTCCACATTATACACTATATATAGAGAGAAGTATGTGCCCCCTCCACATTATATACTATATATAGAAAGTATGTGCCCCCTCCACATTATACACTATATAGAGAGAAGTATGTGCCCCCTCCACATTATATACTATATATAGAGAGAAGTATCTATATATACTTATTGGGAGTATGTGCCCCCTCCACATTATACACTATATAGAGAGAAGTATGTGCCCCCTCCACATTATACACTATATATAGAGAGAAGTATGTGCCCCCTCCACATTATACACTATATATAGAGAGAAGTATGTGCCCCCTCCACATTATACACTATATATAGAGAGAAGTGTGTGCCCATTATGTACTATATATAGAGGGAGTATGTGCCCCCTCCACATTATACACTATATATAGAGAGAGTATGTCATGTATACTCTATATGGGGGTATGCACTATATATATTATATAGAGAGAGGTATGTGCCCCCTCCACATTATACACTATATATAGAGAAGTATGTGCCCCCTCCACATTATATACTATATATATATAGAGAAGTATGTGCCCCCTCCACATTATATACTATATATAGAGAGAAGTATGTGCCCCCTCCACATTATACACTATATATAGAGAGAAGTATGTGCCCCTCCACATTATACACTATATATATGAGAGAAGTATGTGCCCCCTCCACATTATACACTATATATAGAGAAGTATGTGCCCCCTCCACATTATACACTATATATAGAGAGAGTATGTGCCCCCTCCACATTATATACTATATATAGGAGAAGTATGTGCCCCCTCCACATTATATACTATATAGAGAAGTATGTGCCCCCTCCACATTATACACTATATATAGAGAGAGAAGTATGTGCCCCCTCCACATTATATACTATATATAGAGAAGTATGTGCCCCCTCCACATTATATACTATATATAGAGAGAAGTATGTGCCCCCTCCACATTATACACTATATATAGAGAGAAGTATGTGCCCCCTCCACATTATATATTTTATCCCCTTCCTATATATAGAGAGAGAAGTATGTGCCCCTCCACATTATACACTATATAGAGAGAGAAGTATGTGCCCCCTCCACATTATACACTATATATAGAGAGAAGTATGTGCCCCTCCACATTATATACTATATATAGAGAAGTATGTGCCCCCTCCACATTATACACTATATATAGAGAGTATGTGCCCCTCCACATTATATACTATATATGGAAGTATGTGCCCCCTCCACATTATACACTATATATAGAGAAGTATGTGCCCCCTCCACATTATACACTATATATAGAGAGAAGTATGTGCCCCCTCCACATTATATACTATATATAGAGAAGTATGTGCCCCCTCCACATTATATACAATATATAGAGAGAAGTATGTGCCCCCTCCACATTATACACTATATATAGAGAGAAGTATGTGCCCCCTCCACATTATATACTATATAGAGAAGTATGTGCCCCCTCCACATTATACACTATATAGAGAGAGAAGTATATGCCCCCTCCACATTATACACTATATAGAGAGAGAAGTATGAGCCCCCTCCACATTATATACTATATATATATAGAGAGAGAAGTATGTGCCCCCTCCACATTATATACTATATATAGAGAGAAGTATGTGCCCCCTCCACATTATATACTATATATATAAGAGAGAAGTATGTGCCCCCTCCACATTATACACTATATATAGGGGAAGTATGTGCCCCCTCCACATTATATACTATATATATATAGAGAGAGAAGTATGTGCCCCCTCCACATTATATACTATATATATAGAGAGAAGTATGTGCCCCTCCACATTATTCACTATATATAGAGAGAAGTATGTGCCCCCTCCACATTATATACTATATATAGAGAGAAGTATGTGCCCCCTCCACATTATACACTATACAGAGAAGTATGTGCCCCCTCCACATTATATACAATATATATAGAGAAGTATGTGCCCCCTCCACATTATACACTATATAGAGAGAGAAGTATGTGCCCACTCCACATTATACACTATATAGAGAGAGAAGTATGTGCCCCCTCCACATTATACACTATATAGAGAGAGAAGTATGTGCCCCCTCCACATTATATACTATATATAGAGAGAGGGTATGTGCCCCCTCCACATTATACACTATATATAGAGAGAAGTATGTGCCCCCTCCACATTATACACTATATATAGAGAGAAGTATGTGCCCCCTCCACATTATACACTATATATAGAGAGAAGTATGTGCCCCCTCCACATTATACACTATATATATAGAGAAGTATGTGCCCCCTCCACATTATATACTATATATATAATAATAATAATAATAATAATAATAATAGTCCTTTAATAGTCCCACAGTGGGGAAATTCAGTGTGTTACAGCAGAAGATAAGATAAGCAGATACAAATACAAATACAACATGTATAGGAATGTTCCAAGGTGAGAGGCATTACATTAATAGCAGACAGACAGATAGGACGTAGCAGAGGGGGGGATATAACAGGCAGAGAGATATTTCAGTTCTCTGTGTGTAATGATCTCCGTTTAGAGTGCGGTGTTGGTTGTACAGCCCTTAACCGCGGTGGGGAGGAAAGACCTTCCGATAGCGCTCCTTCTCACACCTAGGGTGGAGCAGTCGGTCACTGACAGACGTACTGCTCAGCGCAATCCCAGACTCCATGCATGGGATGGGACTTCTTCTTCTGCATGGAGCTCACCACGGACAGTATCCACTTTCTGTTACCCACCACCTGCACTGGGTCTAGTGGGCGGTCCCCCTCCCCCAGAGCCAAGAGCTGCCCTTTCTAATCAGCTTGTCAAGTCTATTCCTATCCCTGGTTTGATATACTGCTCCCCCCTGCAGGCCACTCCAAAGAAGATGGCTGATGCCACTACCGAGTTGAAGAAAGCCTAAGAAGTGCCCCCCGGATTCCGGCAAGGCTCTCAGTTTCCTAAGCAGGTAGAGCCTGCCTGTGGCCCTTCCTGTACAGGGCCTCCATATGATCTGCCCAGTCCAGCTTATTATTAAGGAGCAGTCCCAGGTACTTATAGGTGTTCCCCATCTCGATGTCCCCGTCCCCAGGATGTCCACTGGTTTAGGAGGGCATCTGCCTTTACGGAAGTCCACCACCATCTCCTTGGTCTTCCCCGCGTTAATCTTCAGGTGGTTCCGGTGGCACCAGTCCACAAAAAACCGGTTCGAGTTCTCTGTACTCCCTGTCATCATCATCTGTGATGAGACCTACTATTGCAGAGTCGTCAGAATACTTCTGTAGGTAGCAGCTGGATGAGTTGCACCTAAAATCAGCAGTGTACAGTGTGAAGAGGAAAGGGGCGAGAACCGTACCCTGAGGTGCCCCCGTATTACAGATCCACGGTACCTGACACACAGTCTTGGGCTCTCACGTATTGAGGTCGATTTGTGAGGTAGTCTAGGATCCAGTTGGAGAGGTGGTGGTCCACTCCAGCAAGGCCCAGCTTGTCTCTCAGTAACCTGGGCTGTATGGTGTTAAAAGCACTGGAGAAATCTATAGACACATTATTCTCACCGTGTTCCCTGGTTTCTCCAGGTGAGACAGAGCCCTGTGCAGAGGGGGGGGGGATGAGGGCATCATGTACCCCAATCCCCCCCAGCCCCGGCCGATAAGCAAACTGGAGGGGGTCCACCACTAGGGGGGGGCTCACTAGAGGGCGGGATGTGTGAGAACCAATCTCTCCAAGATCTTCATCAGGTGGGATGTCAGTGCTACAGGTCTGTAGTCGTTGAGGTCCATAGGGTGAGGTTTCTTTGGAATTGGTACCACACAAGAAGATTTCCATAATTCAGAGACTATTTCCTGCCTCAGGCTCATATTATACATATATGTAATTATACCACACAGCTGGTCCCCACAGAGTCTTAATTAGCCTTGCACTGATGTCATCTGGCCCTCCGGCTTTCCTCGCCTTGATCTTTTCATCTCCTTCCTCACCTGGGCCCGTGTGAAGGTCAGACTGTGGTCAGATAAAGACGGATTTCTGGATTTACTGGTCTGTTGGGAAGTGGGTGCCGCATGGGGAGAAGTCATTGTGGTGGGGGGAAGCTGAAGGACATACTGGGGGTGGGAGGAGCTGGTGTGTGATCAAATCTGTTGAAGAATAGGTTTAGTTCATTAAGCCAATTAACATCTGCCTCAATCTGGCAGACAGACTGTTTATGACCCGAAATTGACTTAAGCCCCTCCCAGACCCCCCTTATGTCTTTTCTTTCCATTTGCTTTTCCATTTTTTCCTTATAACTGGCTTTTCCTTGCCTGATTAGATGCCTCAGCTCCTTTTGTACTTCCCTCAACCCCCTCCTTATCTCTTGTCCTGAATGCCATCTTTTTCTCCTTAAGTATATATAGAGAAGTATGTGCCCCCTCCACATTATACACTATATACAGAGAGAAGTATGTGCCCCCTCCACATTATACACTATATATATAGAGAGAGAGAAGTATGTGCCCCCTCCACATTATACACGATATATATAGAGAGAGAGAGAGAGTATGTGCCCCCCTCCACATTATACACTATATAGAGAGAAGTATGTGCCCCCTCCACATTATACACTATATATAGAGAGAGAAGTATGTGCCCCCTCCACATTATATACTATATACAGAGAAGTATGTGCCCCCTCCACATTATACACTATATAAGAGAAGTATGTGCCCCCTCCATATTATATACTATACAGAGAGAAGTATGTGCCCCCTCCACATTATACACTATATATAGAGAGAAGTATGTGCCCCCTCCACATTATATACTATATATAGAGAAGTATGTGCCCCCTGCACATTATACACTATATATAGAGAGAAGTATGTGCCCCCCTCCACATTATACACTATATATAGAGAGAAGTATGTGCCCCCCTCCACATTATACACTATATATAGAGAAGTATGTGCCCCCTCCACATTATACACTATATATAGAGAGAAGTATGTGCCCCCTCCACATTATACACTATATATAGAGAGAAGTATGTGCCCCCTCCACATTATACACTATATATATAGAGAGAGAAGTATGTGCCCCCTCCACATTATACACTATAAAGAGAGAAGTATGTGCCCCCTCCACATTATATACTATATAGAGAGAAGTATGTGCCCCCTCCACATTATACACTATATAGAGAAGTATGTGCCCCCTCCACATTATATACTATATATAGACAGAAGTATGTGCCCCCTCCACATTATATACTATATATAGACAGAAGTATGTGCCCCCTCCACATTATACACTATATATAGAGAGAAGTATGTGCCCCCTCCACATTATATACTATATAGAGAGAGAAGTATGTGCCCCCTCCACATTATACACTATACAGAGAAGTATGTGCCCCCTCCACATTATACACTATATAGAGGGAAGTATGTGCCCCCTCCACATTATACTAACCATACTTAGTTAATATATTAATATCTTAGAACTGTTGGAGACTCCTCCCTGCAAAAACAAAAAAGTGAGACAAAACAAGGGAAAAATAAAGCGCGCCATTCACTTCTCTAATATAGAAGCCTTTCCCCTAGAGCAGCGCTCCCCAACATTTTTTGTAGCAAGGACCACTTTCATGTAGGCCAATTCTCTAGTGTGGGTCAGGGTTTTCGGGGGTGGGGTGATTGGGCCGCGCATAAGAAAACACAATTAAGTGGATATTTAATGATTAAATTTAGACAATTCCCTATACCTTATTAAGGGAGATCATTCAGCTCCCTTAGTATAAGTATGGGTAGTGGGGGGAGAGTCTGACCTGTGGAGGTAGTGCCCAGCCAGCTCATAACATTATCTGTATCAGAGGACTGTTATTAACTGTGGGGGAAGGGGGCACCAATAATAGTTCCCCAATAGTGACCCCCCAACCTCTCACACTGTTACTATAAATTACAATGACATTATACATTACCTGATTACTAATGCAGCACAGGATGTGCATCTTCTATTCTGCTCCCCGGTCCTAGCAGCATCACAGCGAAGGTCCCGTGAGCTGCATTAGTAAGCAGGTAAGTGATCTGCTGCTGTAGGTTACAATAATCCCCCTGTATAGGCTACACCAGCAGATCACGCTCAAAAATAATTACACGCAGCATAGGAGCATCAGCCAACAACTAGTAGCCCACAGAGGTACCGCGGCCCGGTCATTGGGGACCTCCACCCTAGGGCCCTGCAGAGGTCAGCAGGAAAGACCCAGATTGACCCCTTTAACATTTCCCCTTCACTGGAACTAAAGGCAGAGGCCGACCCCTAATAAACACCGCTATAGCATTACCCCCTCCTCCACCAAACTGTACAGCGGGCACCATGTAGTCAGGCAGGTAACTTTCTCCTGGCATCTACCAAAACCAGACTGGTCTATCAGTGCACAGAACACATTTCCAGCCTCCAGAGTCCAGTAGCGGCATTGTACATTACACCCCTCCATCTGACGCTCGGCATTGTATATTACACCCCTCCATCTGACACTAGGCATTGTACATTACTCCCCTCCATATGACACTCGGCATTGTACATTACACCCTCCATCTGACACTCGGCATTGTACATTACTCCCCTCCATCTGACACTCGGCATTGTACATTACTCCCCTCCATATGACACTCGGCATTGTACATTACACCCTCCATCTGACACTCGGCATTGTACATTACACCCCTCCATCTGACACTCGGCATTGTACATTACTCCCCTCCATATGACACTCGGCATTGTACATTACACCCTCCATCTGACACTCGGCATTGTACATTACTCCCCTCCATCTGACACTCGGCATTGTACATTACTCCCCCTCCATCTGACGCTCGGCATTGTACATTACTCCCCTCCATCTGACGCTCGGCATTGTACATTACACCCCTCCATCTGACGCTCGGCATTGTACATTACTCCCCTCCATCTGACGCTCGGCATTGTACATTACACCCCTCCATCTTACGCTCGGCATTGTATATTACTCCCCTCCATATGACACTCGGCATTGTACATTACACCCTCCATCTGACACTCGGCATTGTACATTACACCCCTCCATCTGACACTCGGCATTGTACATTACTCCCCTCCATATGACACTCGGCATTGTACATTACACCCTCCATCTGACACTCGGCATTGTACATTACACCCCTCCATCTGACACTCGGCATTGTACATTACTCCCCTCCATATGACACTCGGCATTGTACATTACACCCTCCATCTGACACTCGGCATTGTACATTACTCCCCTCCATCTGACACTCGGCATTGTACATTACTCCCCTCCATCTGACGCTCGGCATTGTACATTACACCCCTCCATCTGACGCTCGGCATTGTACATTACTCCCCTCCATCTGACGCTCGGCATTGTACATTACACCCCTCCATCTGACGCTCGGCATTGTACATTACTCCCCTCCATCTGACGCTCGGCATTGTACATTACACCCCTCCATCTTACGCTCGGCATTGTACATTACACCCCTCCATCTCACGCTCGGCATTGTACATTACTCCCCTCCATCTGACGCTCGGCATTGTACATTACACCCCTCCATCTGACGCTCGGCATTGTACATTACTCCCCTCCATCTGACGCTCGGCATTGTACATTACACCCCTCCATCTGACGCCCGGCATTGTACATTACACCCCTCCATCTGACGCTCGGCATTGTACATTACACCCCTCCATCTGACGCTCGGCATTGTACATTACACCCCTCCATCTGACGCTCGGCATTGTACATTACACCCCTCCATCTGACGCTCGGCATTGTACATTACACCCCTCCATCTGACGCTCGGCATTGTACATTACACCCCTCCATCTGACGCTCGGCATTGTACATTACACCCCTCCATCTGACGCTCGGCCCTGTACATTACACCCTCCATCTGACGCTCGGCATTGTACATTACACCCCTCCATCTGACGCTCGGCATTGTACATTACACTCCTCCATCTGACGCTCGGCATTGTACATTACACCCCTCCATCTGACACTCGGCCCTGTACATTACACCCTCCATCTGACACTCGGCATTGTACATTACTCCGCTCCATCTGACACTAGACATTGTACATTACTCCCCTCCATCTGACACTCGGCATTGTACATTACTCCCCTCCATCTGACACTCGGCATTGTACATTACACCGCTCCATCTGACACTCGGCATTGTACATTACACCCCTCCATCTGACACTCGGCATTGTACATTACACCCCTCCATCTCACACTCGGCATTGTACAGTACTCCCCCTCCATCTCACGCTCGGCATTGTACATTACACCCCTCCATCTGACGCTCGGCATTGTACATTACACCCCTCCATCTGACGCTCGGCATTGTACATTACACCCCTCCATCTGACGCTCGGCCCTGTACATTACACCTCTCCATCTGACGCTCGGCATTGTACATTACACCCCTCCATCTGACGCTCGGCATTGTACATTACTCCCCTCCATCTGACGCTCGGCATTGTACATTACACCCCTCCATCTGACGCTCGGCATTGTACATTACACCCCTCCATCTGACGCTCGGCATTGTACATTACTCCCCTCCATCTGACACTCGGCATTGTACATTACTCCCCTCCATCTGACACTCGGCATTGTACATTACACATCTCCATCTGACACTCGGCATTGTACATTACTCCCCTCCATATGACACTCGGCATTGTACATTACACCGCTCCATCTGACACTCGGCATTGTACATTACACCCCTCCATCTGACACTCGGCATTGTACATTACACCCCTCCATCTGACACTCGGCATTGTACATTACACCCCTCCATCTGACACTCGGCATTGTACATTACACCCCTCCATCTGACACTCGGCATTGTACATTACACCCCTCCATCTGACACGGGTTAAGAGCTCCATATAGCACAGCAGACACAGGACCCGCCATCTCCTCCTCCACACATACAGTGGGGGGAAAAAGTATTTAGTCAGCCACCAATTGTGCAAGTTCTCCCACTTATAAAGATGAGGCCGGCCTGTAATTGTCATCATAGGTAGACCTCAACTATGAGAGACAAAATGAGAAAACTAATCCAGAAAATCACATTGTCTGATTTTTAAAGAATTTATTTGCAAACTATGGTGGAAAATAAGTATTTGGTCAATAAGAAAAGTTCATCTCAATCCTTTGTTCTATCTCCTTTGTTGGCAATGACAGAGGTGAAACGTTTCCTGTAAGTCTTCACAAGGTTGGCACACACTGTTGCTGGTATGTTGGCCCATTCCTCCATGCAGATCTCCTCTAGAGCAGGGATGTTTTGGGGCTGTCGCTGGACAACACGGACTTTCATCTCCCTCCAAAGGTTTTCTATGGGGCTGAGATCTGGAGACTGGCTAGGCCACTCCAGGACCTTGTAATGCTTCTTACGAAGCCGCTCCTTCGTTGCCCTGGCGGTGTGCTTGGGATCATTGTCATGCTGAAAGACCCAGCCACGTTTCATCTTCAATGCCCTTGCTGATGGAAGGAGGTTTGCACTCACAATCTCACCATACATGGCCCCATTCATTCTTTCATGTACACGGATCAGTCGTCCTGGGCCCTTTGCAGAGAAACAGCCCCATACATGATGTTGCCCCCCCATGCTTCACAGTAGGTCTGGTGTTCTCTGGATACAACTCAGCATTCACTCTCCCTCCAAACACCACGAGTTGTGTTTCTACCAAACAGTTCTACTTTGGTTTCATCTGACCATATGACATTCTCCCAATACTCTTCTGGAACATCCAAATGCTCTCTAGCAAACTTCAGACGGGCCCGGATATGTACTGGCTTAAGCAGGGGGACACGTCTGGCACTGCAGGATCTGAGTCCCTGGCGGCGTAGTGTGTTACTGACGGTAGCCTTTGTTACGTTAGTCCCAGCTTTCTGCAGGTCACTCACTAGGTCCCCCCGTGGGGTTCTGGGATTTTTGTGATCATTTTGACCCCACGGGGTGAGATCTTGCGTGGAGCCCCTGATGGAGGGAGATTATCAGTGGTCTTGTATGTCTTCCATTTTCTAATTATTGCTCCCACAGGTGATTTCTTCACACCAAGCTGCTTGCCTATTGCAGATTCAGTCTTCCCAGCCTGGTGCAGGGCTACCATTTTGTTTCTGGTCCTTCCACAGCTCTTTGGTCTTCACCATAGTGGAGTTTGGAGTGTGACTGAGGTTGTGGACAGGAGTCTTTTATACTGATAACAATGTCACACAGGAGCCATTACTACAGGTAATGAGTGGAGGACAGAGGAGCCTCTTAAAGGAGAAGTTACAGGGCTGTGAGACAGAAATCTTGCTTGTTTGTAGGTGACCAAATACTTATTTTCCACCATAATTTGCAAATATTTCTTAAAAAATCAGACAATGTGATTTTCTGGATTAGTTTTCTCATTTTGTCTCTCATAGTTGAGGTCTACCTATGATGACAATTACAGGCCGGCCTCATCTTTATAAGTGGGAGAACTTGCACAATTGGGGGCTGACTAAATACTTTTTTTCCCCACTGTATATAAGACTATTACTCCGCATACAACACATAGACCCGGCTAGGTAATAAACACATTTACACACCACCTCACATACTAGATACAGGCCACATGACTGCCGACACACGAGACCATCTGACTACTCACTGTCACTTGTCGTTCATTCTGGAAATGACCATATATACAGGATAATCGGGGCAGCCGCCTCTCCCAGCTATACAGCTAGTAACATATGGAGGATGTGCACCTAATGACAACCTTGAATTGTTCTCATGATCATGTGACTTTTATCTAAGCACACACAGGTAACACAGCAATGCAAGTCACATGTCCTGCTGCTCGATCCTTTTGATCCAATTGGTCCTTTATTGTCCAGTCTGAAGATATCCCCCACCCCCCACATCTTGGTCACAAGACACTGGTGCTCCTTTCACACACAGAGCAGTCTCTTTTAGAGTCAGATCATGTTTCCTCCACTAGTTGATATAAATTCGATGGAAATCGTGCGCTCCAAAAGCTGCGTTGCACTTGGGACACTTTCGCTGTCTGGAGTCATATCGAGTCTTCACACACTCAAAGCAGAAGACGTGAAAACACTTGGTGAGGACGGCGTCTTTCTTACGGGTGTTACAGCAAGGACAGGTGAGACGAGCCTACGGAGAAAGCAACAATACTGAGACATCGCCCAAGATGTTCAGGTCCTGTCTCGGCCCCCACCTAAGATGTTCAGGTTCTGTGATATTGTCCAACCCCTCCCCCATACTTTAAGGTCTCTCTGTCTTACACCTTGCTCCCAAATTTCAAGACATCACAAACCCCCCCCCCCATCTTACTCTGTACTCTTTGATCTCCTCCTGCAGGATCTGGTCGGCATCTGCATAAACCTCCATCTTCTTTTGTTTTTCTAGCTTTCTGCGCAGGCGCGAGATCTCTTCCTATATAAAACCAAAATAGTTCTATGTCAGGACATTCATAGAGGGGGGGGGATAGGAGGATGTCAGGACATTCATAGGGGGGATAGGAGGATGTCAGGACATTCATAGAGGGGGGATAGGAGGATGTCAGGACATTCATAGAGGGGGGATAGGAGGATGTCAGGACATTCATAGGGGGGGGATAGGAGGATGTCAGGACATTCATAGGGGGGGGGATAGGAGGATGTCAGGACATTCATAGAGGGGGGGATAGGAGGATGTCAGGACATTCATAGGGGGGATAGGAGGATGTCAGGACATTCATAGAGGGGGGGATAGGAGGATGTCAGGACATTCATAGAGGGGGGGATAGGAGGATGTCAGGACATTCATAGGGGGGATAGGAGGATGTCAGGACATTCATAGAGGGGGGATAGGAGGATGTCAGGACATTCATAGGGGGGATAGGAGGATGTCAGGACATTCATAGGGGGGGGGGATAGGAGGATGTCAGGACATTCATAGAGGGGGGGGATAGGAGGATGTCAGGACATTCATAGGGGGGGATAGGAGGATGTCAGGACATTCATAGAGGGGGGGATAGGAGGATGTCAGGACATTCATAGGGGGGGATAGGAGGATGTCAGGACATTCATAGGGGGGGGGGGGATAGGAGGATGTCAGGACATTCATAGAGGGGGGGATAGGAGGATGTCAGGACATTCATAGGGGGGATAGGAGGATGTCAGGACATTCATAGAGGGGGGGATAGGAGGATATCAGGACATTCATAGAGGGGGGATAGGAGGATGTCAGGACATTCATAGGGGGGATAGGAGGATGTCAGGACATTCATAGAGGGGGGGATAGGAGGATGTCAGGACATTCATAGGGGGGATAGGAGGATGTCAGGACATTCATAGAGGGGGGGGATAGGAGGATGTCAGGACATTCATAGAGGGGGGGATAGGAGGATGTCAGGACATTTATAGAGGGGGGGATAGGAGGATGTCAGGACATTCATAGGGCGGATAGGAGGATGTCAGGACATTCATAGAGGGGGGGGATAGGAGGACGTCAGGACATTCATAGGGGGGATAGGAGGATGTCAGGACATTCATGGGGGGGGATAGGAGGATGTCAGGACATTCATAGAGGGGGGGGATAGGAGGATGTCAGGACATTCATAGAGGGGGGGATAGGAGAATGTCAGGACATTCATGGGGGGGATAGGAGGATGTCAGGACATTCATAGAGGGGGGGGATAGGAGGATGTCAGGACATTCATAGAGGGGGGGGGGGTAGGAGGATGTCAGGACATTCATAGAGGGGGGGGATAGGAGGATGTCAGGACATTCATAGAGGGGGGGGATAGGAGGATGTCAGGACATTCATAGGGGGGATAGGAGGATGTCAGGACATTCATAGAGGGGGGATAGGAGGACGTCAGGACATTCATAGGGGGGATAGGAGGATGTCAGGACATTCATAGAGGGGGGGGATAGGAGGATGTCAGGACATTCATAGAGGGGGGGATAGGAGGATGTCAGGACATTCATAGGGGGGATAGGAGGATGTCAGGACATTCATAGAGGGGGGGAAGGAGGATGTCAGGACATTCATAGGGGGGATAGGAGGATGTCAGGACATTCATAGGGGGGATAGGAGGATGTCAGGACATTCATAGAGGGGGGGGATAGGAGGATGTCAGGACATTCATAGAGGGGGGATAGGAGGATGTCAGGACATTCATAGGGGGGATAGGAGGATGTCAGGACATTCATAGAGGGGGGATAGGAGGATGTCAGGACATTCATAGGGGGGATAGGAGGATGTCAGGACATTCATAGAGGGGGGGGGGGATAGGAGGATGTCAGGACATTCATAGAGGGGGGGATAGGAGGATGTCAGGACATTCATAGAGGGGGGGATAGGAGGATGTCAGGACATTCATAGGGGGGATAAGAGGATGTCAGGACATTCATAGGGGGGATAGGAGGATGTCAGGACATTCATAGAGGGGGGGATAGGAGGATGTCAGGACATTCATAGGGGGGATAGGAGGATGTCAGGACATTCATAGGGGGGATAGGAGGATGTCAGGACATTCATAGAGGGGGGGATAGGAGGATGTCAGGACATTCATAGAGGGGGGGATAGGAGGATGTCAGGACATTCATAGAGGGGGGGGGATAGGAGGATGTCAGGACATTCATAGAGGGGGGGGGGATAGGAGGATGTCAGGACATTCATGGGGGGATAGGAGGATGTCAGGACATTCATAGGGGGGGATAGGAGGATGTCAGGACATTCATAGAGGGGGGGATAGGAGGATGTCAGGACATTCATAGAGGGGGGGATAGGAGGATGTCAGGACATTCATGGGGGGGTAGGAGGATGTCAGGACATTCATGGGGGGTAGGAAGATGTCAGGACATTCATAGAGGGGGGGATAGGAGGATGTCAGGACATTCATAGGGGGGATAGGAAGATGTCAGGACATTCATAGAGGGGGGGGATAGGAGGACGTCAGGACATTCATGGGGGGATAGGAGGATGTCAGGACATTCATAGAGGGGGGGGGATAGGAGGACGTCAGGACATTCATAGAGGGGGGGGATAGGAGGACGTCAGGACATTCATGGGGGGATAGGAGGATGTCAGGACATTCATAGAGGGGGGGGATAGGAGGATGTCAGGACATTCATAGGGGGGGATAGGAGGATGTCAGGACATTCATAGGGGGGGATAGGAGGATATCAGGACATTCATGGGGGGATAGGAGGATGTCAGGACATTCATAGGGGGGGATAGGAGGATGTCAGGACATTCATAGGGGGGATAGGAGGATGTCAGGACATTCATAGAGGGGGGGGGGATAGGAGGATGTCAGGACATTCATAGAGGGGGGGGGATAGGAGGATGTCAGGACATTCATAGAGGGGGGGGATAGGAGGATGTCAGGACATTCATGGGGGGATAGGAGGATGTCAGGACATTCATAGAGGGGGGGTAGGAGGATGTCAGGACATTCAGAGGGGGGGGGGATAGGAGGACGTCAGGACATTCATAGGGGGGATAGGAGGATGTCAGGACATTCATAGAGGGGGGGGATAGGAGGATGTCAGGACATTCATAGAGGGGGGGATAGGAGGATGTCAGGACATTCATAGGGGGGATAGGAGGATGTCAGGACATTCATAGAGGGGGGGATAGGAGGATGTCAGGACATTCATAGGGGGGATAGGAGGATGTCAGGACATTCATAGGGGGGATAGGAGGATGTCAGGACATTCATAGAGGGGGGGATAGGAGGATGTCAGAACATTCATAGAGGGGGGGGGGATAGGAGGATGTCAGGACATTCATAGGGGGGATAGGAGGATGTCAGGACATTCATAGAGGGGGGATAGGAGGATGTCAGGACATTCATAGGGGGGATAGGAGGATGTCAGGACATTCATAGAGGGGGGGGGATAGGAGGATGTCAGGACATTCATAGAGGGGGGGATAGGAGGATGTCAGGACATTCATAGAGGGGGGGGATAGGAGGATGTCAGGACATTCATGGGGGGGTAGGACGATGTCAGGACATTCATAGGGGGGGATAGGAGGATGTCAGGACATTCATAGAGGGGGGGAATAGGAGGATGTCAGGACATTCATAGGGGGGGGATAGGAGGATGTCAGGACATTCATAGGGGGGGATAGGAGGATGTCAGGACATTCATAAGGGGGCGGATAGGAGGATGTCAGGACATTCATAGAGGGGGGGATAGGAGGATGGCAGGACATTCATGGGGGTAGGTAGGAGGATGTCAGGACATTCATAGAGGGGGGATAGGAGGATGGCAGGACATTCATGGGGGGGTAGGAGGATGTCAGGACATTCATAGAGGGGGGGATAGGAGAATGTCAGGACATTCATGGGGGGTAGGAGGATGTCAGGACATTCATGGGGGGGTAGGAGGATGTCAGGACATTCATGGGGGGATAGGAGGATGTCAGGACATTCATAGAGGGGGGGATAGGAGAATGTCAGGACATTCATGGGGGGATAGGAGGATGTCAGGACATTCATAGAGGGGGGGGATAGGAGAATGTCAGGACATTCATAGAGGGGGGATAGGAGGATGTCAGGACATTCATAGAGGGGGGGATAGGAGGATGTGAGGACATTCATGGGGGGGGGATAGGAGGATGTCAGGACATTCATAGGGGGGGATAGGAGGATGTCAGGACATTCATAGAGGGGGGGGATAGGAGGATGTCAGGACATTCATAGAGGGGGGGATAGGAGGACGTCAGGACATTCATAGGGGGGATAGGAGGATGTCAGGACATTCATAGAGGGGGGGGATAGGAGGATGTCAGGACATTCATAGGGGGGGATAGGAGGATGTCAGGACATTCATAGAGGGGGGGGATAGGAGGATGTCAGGACATTCATACAGGGGGGGGGATAGGAGGATGTCAGGACATTCATAGGGGGGATAGGAGGATGTCAGGACATTCATAGAGGGGGGGGATAGGAGGATGTCAGGACATTCATGGGGGGATAGGAGGATGTCAGGACATTCATAGGGGGGGGATAGGAGGATGTCAGGACATTCATAGGGGGGGGATAGGAGGACGTCAGGACATTCATAGGGGGGATAGGAGGATGTCAGGACATTCATAGAGGGGGGGGGATAGGAGGATGTCAGGACATTCATAGGGGGGGGGGGATAGGAGGATGTCAGGACATTCATAGGGGGGATAGGAGGATGTCAGGACATTCATAGAGGGGGGGGGTAGGAGGATGTCAGGACATTCATAGGGGGGATAGGAGGATGTCAGGACATTCATAGGGGGGATAGGAGGATGTCAGGACATTCATAGAGGGGGGGGGATAGGAGGATGTCAGGACATTCATAGAGGGGGGGGATAGGAGGATGTCAGGACATTCATAGGGGGGATAGGAGGATGTCAGGACATTCATAGAGGGGGGATAGGAGGATGTCAGGACATTCATAGGGGGGATAGGAGGATGTCAGGACATTCATAGAGGGGGGGATAGGAGGATGTCAGGACATTCATAGAGGGGGGGGATAGGAGGATGTCAGGACATTCATAGAGGGGGGATAGGAGGATGTCAGGACATTCATAGGGGGGATAGGAGGATGTCAGGACATTCATAGGGGGGATAGGAGGATGTCAGGACATTCATAGAGGGGGGGATAGGAGGATGTCAGGACATTCATAGGGGGGATAGGAGGATGTCAGGACATTCATAGAGGGGGGGATAGGAGGATGTCAGGACATTCATAGAGGGGGGGGATAGGAGGATGTCAGGACATTCATAGAGGGGGGGGGATAGGAGGATGTCAGGACATTCATAGAGGGGGGGGATAGGAGGATGTCAGGACATTCATGGGGGGATAGGAGGATGTCAGGACATTCATAGGGGGGGATAGGAGGATGTCAGGACATTCATAGAGGGGGGGGATAGGAGGATGTCAGGACATTCATAGAGGGGGGGATAGGAGGATGTCAGGACATTCATGGGGGGGTAGGAGGATGTCAGGACATTCATGGGGGGTAGGAGGATGTCAGGACATTCATAGGGGGGATAGGAAGATGTCAGGACATTCATAGAGGGGGGGATAGGAGGACGTCAGGACATTCATAGAGGGGGGGGATAGGAGGATGTCAGGACATTCATGGGGGGATAGGAGGATGTCAGGACATTCATGGGGGGGATAGGAGGATATCAGGACATTCATAGGGGGGGATAGGAGGATGTCAGGACATTCATAGAGGGGGGGATAGGAGGACGTCAGGACATTCATGGGGGGGATAGGAGGATATCAGGACATTCATGGGGGGATAGGAGGATGTCAGGACATTCATAGGGGGGGATAGGAGGATGTCAGGACATTCATAGGGGGGATAGGAGGATGTCAGGACATTCATAGAGGGGGGGATAGGAGGATGTCAGGACATTCATAGAGGGGGGGATAGGAGGATGTCAGGACATTCATAGAGGGGGGGGATAGGAGGATGTCAGGACATTCATGGGGGGATAGGAGGATGTCAGGACATTCATAGAGGGGGGGATAGGAGGATGTCAGGACATTCATAGAGGGGGGGATAGGAGGACGTCAGGACATTCATAGGGGGGATAGGAGGATGTCAGGACATTCATAGAGGGGGGGGATAGGAGGATGTCAGGACATTCATAGAGGGGGGGATAGGAGGATGTCAGGACATTCATAGGGGGGATAGGAGGATGTCAGGACATTCATAGAGGGGGGATAGGAGGATGTCAGGACATTCATAGGGGGGATAGGAGGATGTCAGGATATTCATAGGGGGGATAGGAGGATTTCAGGACATTCATAGAGGGGGGGGGATAGGAGGATGTCAGAACATTCATAGAGGGGGGGGGGATAGGAGGATGTCAGGACATTCATAGGGGGGATAGGAGGATGTCAGGACATTCATAGAGGGGGGGATAGGAGGATGTCAGGACATTCATAGGGGGGATAGGAGGATGTCAGGACATTCATAGAGGGGGGGATAGGAGGATGTCAGGACATTCATAGAGGGGGGGGGGGGATAGGAGGATGTCAGGACATTCATAGAGGGGGGGATAGGAGGATGTCAGGACATTCATGGGGGGGGTAGGACGATGTCAGGACATTCATAGGGGGGGATAGGAGGACGTCAGGACATTCATAGAGGGGGGAATAGGAGGATGTCAGGACATTCATAGGGGGGGGGATAGGAGGATGTCAGGACATTCATAGGGGGGGGGGATAGGAGGATGTCAGGACATTCATAAGGGGGCGGATAGGAGGATGTCAGGACATTCATAGAGGGGGGATAGGAGGATGGCAGGACATTCATGGGGGGGTAGGAGGATGTCAGGACATTCATAGAGGGGGGGATAGGAGGATGGCAGGACATTCATGGGGGGGTAGGAGGATGTCAGGACATTCATAGAGGGGGGATAGGAGAATGTCAGGACATTCATGGGGGGTAGGAGGATGTCAGGACATTCATGGGGGGGTAGGAGGATGTCAGGACATTCATGGGGGGATAGGAGGATGTCAGGACATTCATAGAGGGGGGGATAGGAGAATGTCAGGACATTCATGGGGGGATAGGAGGATGTCAGGACATTCATAGAGGGGGGGATAGGAGGATGTCAGGACATTCATAGAGGGGGGGATAGGAAGATGTCAGGACATTCATGGGGGGGGGGATAGGAGGATGTCAGGACATTCATAGGGGGGATAGGAGGATGTCAGGACATTCATAGAGGGGGGGGGGATAGGAGGATGTCAGGACATTCATAGAGGGGGGGATAGGAGGACGTCAGGACATTCATAGGGGGGATAGGAGGATGTCAGGACATTCATAGAGGGGGGGATAGGAGGATGTCAGGACATTCATAGGGGGGATAGGAGGATGTCAGGACATTCATAGAGGGGGGGGGATAGGAGGATGTCAGGACATTCATACAGGGGGGGGGATAGGAGGATGTCAGGACATTCATAGGGGGGATAGGAGGATGTCAGGACATTCATAGAGGGGGGGATAGGAGGATGTCAGGACATTCATGGGGGGATAGGAGGATGTCAGGACATTCATAGGGGGGATAGGAGGATGTCAGGACATTCATAGGGGGGGATAGGAGGATGTCAGGACATTCATAGAGGGGGGGATAGGAGGATGTCAGGACATTCATAGGGGGGGATAGGAGGATGTCAGGACATTCATGGGGGGATAGGAGGATGTCAGGACATTCATAGAGGGGGGGATAGGAGGATGTCAGGACATTCATAGAGTGGGGGATAGGAGGATGTCAGGACATTCATAGGGGGGGGATAGGAGGATGTCAGGACATTCATGGGGGGATAGGAGGATGTCAGGACATTCATAGAGGGGGGGATAGGAGGATGGCAGGACATTCATAGAGGGGGGGGATAGGAGGATGTCAGGACATTCATAGAGGGGGGGATAGGAGAATGTCAGGACATTCATGGGGGGGTAGGAGGATGTCAGGACATTCATAGAGGGGGGGATAGGAGGATGTCAGGACATTCATAGAGGGGGGGATAGGAGGATGTCAGGACATTCATAGAGGGGGGGATAGGAGGACGTCAGGACATTCTTAGGGGGGATAGGAGGACGTCAGGACATTCATAGAGGGGGGGGTAGGAGGATGACACAACATTCATAGAGGGGGTAGGAGGATGGCAGGACATTCATAGAGGGGGCAGGACAAAACCTGTGCTCGCTTTAAGCTGAAGGACTCCTTTTCCTTGGCGGAGCGGTTGTCACACACACAGCTCTGGGTGTCACGAAGCGTGCTAACTATGTGTTCCAACTGAACCTTCAGGTCCTCCGCCAGCTGAGCCGCTTCCACTGCCTGGGACGATAGAGCAAGAACAGTAAGTAGCACATGACTCCCTGAACCCACCCCACCCTGAAGGCTCCCTTGTCCCTCACCTTCCTCTTCTGGATCTCGAGGGCCTGTATTCTGAGCGTCAGCTCCTTCTCTATGGCACCCAGTGACGTGTGCAGCACCCGCTCCCGCTCCTCCAGCTTCTGTACTTGCAATAGCTGAGCGTCCACCTGCCAAAGTAGAAGCCATGAGACCCGGCAGGGCAGGTACCCTGGAGCAGCAGCGAGCACTTACCTGTGTCTTCAGGCCCTGCACCTGCTCCGCTAGCTCTTCCTTCTCCTCTCGCAGCAGTTTGTGGATCTGATTTGACTTTATCCGCTCAGACATGAGCTTGAAGTTGGCGTCGTCTTTTTCTCGCAGCTGCTGCATCAGGCGGATATTCTGTTCCTGCATGTCTTCAAAAGCCTGCCCCGTCACATCCATTTCAGACAACAAAGCCTCCTCCTCCTGCAACCACAGCACATGGAGTACCTGTGAGACAACAGTGGCCCCTGCAGTTCCTCTCACACTGGATTACAGACTAACACTTGCCTGTTTGGTCGCGCTGAGTTTCCGCTGTAAATGTTCTATCTGCTCCTCGGCCAGCTTGATCTTCCGTAACGCTTCCTCATCTGCCAGCTTCTTCCGTTCTCTCCGATCCTTTTCTTCAAGAGCCTGAACTCGTAATCGTAACTCCTCCACCTGACAGAAACATAGTGTATGCTATAATGCCAGCATGGGAGAGGCAGGAGCTCCTGGGTGGGGGGCCAACACACACCACTCTCACCTCCGCTTTGGTCTTCCTCTCTGCTGCCATTAGCTGCACTTTGTCCCTCTGTTCCTTGGGGGCAGATTTGTACATGTCGAGGAGCAGTTTCATCTCCTTCTGACTCTCCTGGGCCTTCCTATAAGACAGTTGAATTGATGGAGTCACTGGGAGGTAGTCAGAGGCCGAGGAGGAGGAAGGCAGAAAAGCACAGGTGAGGAAGAAAGAGACGGGTAAGCACAGAAGAGGAGGGGAGAAACGAGTAAGCACAGGTGAGAGACAGCAGTGATAAACAGGAATAGACATCTCTCTTACTTGAGCTCTGCTCGGAGCTGCTTCAAGATGTCAGTGTCCTTCCTCTTTGTGTCTTCACCCTTCTGCTTGTCTCTCTCCCGTTCTCGCTCCTTTTCCCGCTCACGTTCCTTCTCCCGCTCACGTTCTAATTCTCGCTCGCGTGTCTTGCTTCGTTCCAGCTCTTTTTTCTGCTCCTCCTCTTCTTTCTTCACCTCTGGAGTGGTTGGTGTTTCAGGTTCTCTTGTCACAAGAGTCGGCTCTTTCTTCACATCCACTGTCACTGCCACTTCTTCTTCTTTAATGGCCAGAGCAGTGACGTCACCACTGGACAGTCCGGGCGCTGGACACTGGGGGGACTTGTAAACGCATCTAAAGAAAAGGCAAAGGGCAGGAGTAAAAGTCTGCGCCCTCCAGGATGGACTCTGCTGGCATGAACCACCAGAGGGTAATGGCGGGCACATACTGGTCTGGGCACGATCACTAAGGCGCCTTATACTCCAGACAACTCACTGCATGCTTCTAGTCATGTGATGGTGATCCCTCCCTCACCTTGCTCACCTCTCCTTGGGCATCTCGCACCTTGCGCTTGTAGCGCTGGACATCTCCCTTCAGCTGGTGGTTGTGGTTCTGAAGACTTCCAATCAAATGACGCATTTCACGATTAATGGGACCTAAAAGTGGAAAAGTCATGTCCATGAGTAGTCTCGACTATAACCATATGTCAGTAATATTCGAGCTTACCTGCTTGTTCATTGGCTGCCAGATTCTGCTCAAACTCAATCCTCAGCATCTCATACTCCTTGCGCACCTGTGCAAGTGTGTCCTCCAGCTGGATGACTTCGGTGCGCAGTTTCTTCTGCACAGACAGCTCCTCACTCTGGGGAAGCAGACATCCAATGGTCACAATATGGGCAGGCAGTAGGTAATAGTGCCATTCCCCAGTATGAAGCCCACCTCCATGCGCTCAATCTGCCGTAGGTGGCTGTTCTTGGTGTTGAGGAGAAGCGCTCGTGCCTCATCCAGCTGAGTCTTCACTTGAAGGGACTCATTATACAGAAGTGAGAACTGGGACTGCAGACAACGAAAGTCCTGCGTGCTCCTCACTGCCTCTTCCGGGAGGGTCCGCAGATCCAGCTGGAAGACCAGAAGCTCAGTAAGGAGCCCAGCTATGAAGACCCTTTCTGGAGCAATCATTCACCTCTACATACCTTTAGCTTCTCCTTGAGCCGGACGGCAGCCTGTAGCTCATTCTGCAGCTTCTCCAGTTCACACATGCGACTATTGGCCAGTTCTTGGTTTTGTTCCAGTTCTGCATTCAGCATTTCAAACTGGAAAGAGAGAATATGTAGATGACGGTGGCAGAGAGGACAGAAAACATGAAGATGGCAGCGGCAGAGAGGACGGCAAACATGAAGATGGCGGCGGCAGAGAGGACGGTAAACATGAAGATGGCAGCGGCAGAGAGGACGGCAAACATGAAGATGGCAGCGGCAGAGAGGACGGCAAACATGAAGATGGCGGCGGCAGAGAGGACAGTAAACATGAGGCAGGCGAGTCCTTAGAGCGTTACCTTTTGCACGGTCAACGTTGTTTGTCCTCCCTGGAAACTCCCGGAACTTCCTGAAATGTGGTATCCTGAATTCAGCTACACAAGAAAAGATCGGAGTGAGGATCACAAGGCGCACAGAGAAATCCGGATGTACAGCCGGCAGCCATACCTGCTCTAGGGCCTCCGCAAGGTGCCGGTTAAGTTTCTGCTCGTGTTTGCGCAGCTTCTCTATGTCCCACTGTAGGTCTTCAATGCTTCGCTCCATCTCGGACACCTTGGTTTCTGATGATGTGACTCGGTCTTGTAGTTCATGATGCTGGTGGCAGATATCACACAAACACACTTCACATACACAGTAGGGGGGGGGGGGAGGACGACTGTCTGACACACCACCTCGGGTAAGAAGGGAAGGGTTGAGATCTGCTCAGGGTGGGAATAACACATAACTCCCCCTCCCCTATTCTCCAACCCTACAACACAGGACTGCACTAGGATCATGGGCTGAGGTCCTCCAGTGAAGGTCACTTACCTGTAAAGAAATGCGGTGGTGCTTCTCCTGCAGGACAGTAGCCAAGTCCTGGAGCTTGTGATTCTCACTGAAAAGATCTTTGTTTAGTGTCCGAAGCGTCTCATCCAGCTGCTCAAAGTCTAAAAAGGACATGAAACAGGGTAACGTCCCACTGACCCCCTCCCATGATCCTCTCTGCTGAGCGCTCTGCACCACTTACCAGCACTGTGGATGCGCCCACACAGCTCCTGCATCCTGCCATGCAGCTTACTGGAGGTTTCCAGGATGCAAGCCACAGCTCGCTTACTAAACTCCATGCGTTCCTGCAACTGAAGTTCAATCTCCTCTGTGGTACTGCAGGCCAGAGTAGCCAAAAAGGTAAGGGATGATTCTAGGAGGACACCTGATGGGGCAATCGTTGGTGGAGCAGCGGGAGGTGCAGAGGCATCTGCAGACAGGAGAGAACTGTAGTAAATATACAAGTGACAAGTTTAGGCTGTGTTCAGTGGTTACAGTAACGGCCACATCCAGTAGAGGACTCTCCCCCGAGTTTGCCGGATCCCTATGTATTACAGCACAAGGACTGTCCTGCAGGAGGCAGGTGCCAACTGTCTCATTCCTGAGTCAAATCTGGCAATCACATACCTGGAAAAAGAAAGGCCCCAGGTCCCTAAGAAGACCTTGCCAAGAGCGAGGTTTGTGAGTGTACAGGACATAAGATTTTGCAGTATTCTTTGTATTTTGAGCCTTCTGTTTGACCTCCGCTCCACACAATGCACATTCGTCACAGTCCCTCAATGAGCTCATCTCAGCAGCTTCAAGACTGGAGTGCTACGGATACCGGCAGCTCACAGGCTGTATGTATAGAGAGGTCTGGGACCCTAAACCCCCATGCAGCATGCTAGCGCTCCCAAACAGCTGAAACAGGTTCCCTTTAAGACCTCAGTGACACCCCAGTACCTTTATTGTCAGTGACCTCTGTGGGCTGCTCCTCTGTAGCCTCAGTATCTGAAGGATTCTCCATGTTCTCAGCAGGCGCATCAGCTGCAGAGTTCTGTACACCCGGCTCTGAGTCGTAACTCTTCAACAACTGCTGCACGTTCTCCTCCAGCTAAAACACGAGGGAAAGAATTAGCGGCTCAGGCGTCCATCATGGCAGATGTCACAGGTATAAACATGCTCTACTCAGGTTTATCACAGGTCAGAAAAGTACGGCTGACAGAAGAAACCCAGGACCCAAGAAACCCACCTCAATGTCCCTCTGCTCTTCTGCCAGCACTGGAGATGACTTCCTCAATGTCTCTCAGAACCAGAGATGACCTCCTCAATGTCCCCCTGAACCGAATATTACCTCCTCAATGTCCCCCTGAACCGAATATTACCTCCTCAATGTCCCCCAGCATGACCTCCCCTGTTTCTAGACGTCTTGGTTGCTCCACTCACCCCGACTCCAGTATCGGTTAACAATGAGAAGCGTGGCGTCATCTGTGGCTTGCCGTTTTTCCAGCTTCTCTATCTTCTCCCGAAGCTCGTCCTCTACACCCTGCCGCTGCTCCAGACGTTCCGCTAATTTCTTGTTTTTAAACTGTAAGACTTTCATGTCCATTTCCTCCTGAAGAACAGAAGACATGAGGTGGTAATGAGATGGCTCCAGACAGAGAGGTCTATGACCCCCGACCCCTCTCATACAGACCGTAGAGGAGATGCCACCCAGGCGAATGGGCTCTATGAGAGTTGTTGGCGTCTTCTCCTCATGGTTGGGCTTCTTCTCTGGGGGACCTGATGCCCCGTCCCCCGATGTTCTCTTACTACCAGAAGCAGACATACTGGAAGCGGTCACGGTCACTTCCGAGAATACAACAGTCTCTTCAGTACTACGAATGTCTCACATCTAAACACAAAAGAAAGATCATTAATGAACAATGTCGCCTCCGATCCTTCACTTATACCCCCTGGTGCAGGGCGGGGGTCTCGCCAGCGCAATATCAGCTATTATAATTACACTATATAGGTGGCCCCTCCCCCCTCTGGAATGACGATATATATGCGGCCCCTCCACCTCAGGTATTATGATATATTATATACACACACACACACTACCGTTCAAAAGTTTAGGGTCACTTCGAAATTTCCTTATTTTTGAAAGAAAAACACAGTTTTTTCAATGAAGATAACATTAAATGAATCAGAAATCCCCTCTATACATTGTTAATGTGGTAAATGACTATTCTAGCTGCAATACCTACATAGGTGTATAGCGGCCATTTCCAGCGACCATCACTCCAGTGCTCTAATGGTACATTGTGTTTGCTGACTGTGTAAGAAGGCTAATGGAGGTTTAGAAAACCCTTGTACAAGTATGTTAGCACAGCTGAAAACAGTTTTGCTGGTTAGAGAAGCCATAAAACTGACTTTCCTTTGAGCTAGTTGAGAATCTGGAGCATTACATTTGTTGGTTCGATTAAACTCTCAAAATGGCCAGAAAAAGAGAACTTTCATGTGAAACTCGACAATCTATTCTTGTTCTTAGAAATGAAGGCTATTCCATGCGAGAAATTGCCAAGAAACTGAAGATTTCCTACAACGGTGTGTACTACTCCCTTCAGAGGACAGCACAAACAGGCTCTAACCAGAGTAGAAAGAGAAGTGGGAGGGCGCGCTGCACAACTGAGCAACAAGACAAGTCCATTAGAGTCTCTAGTCTGAGAAATCGGCGCCTCACAGGTCCTCAACTGGCAGCTTCATTACATAGTCCCCGCAAAACGCCAGTGTCAGCGTCTACAGTGAGGAGGCGACTCAGGGATGCCGGCCTTCAGGGTGGCCAAGAAAAAGCCATATCTGAGACTGGCTAATAAAAGGAAAAGATTCATATGGGCAAAAGAACAGACATTGGATAGAGGAAGATTGGAAGAAAGTGTTATGGACAGAAGAATCCAAGTGTGAGGTGTTTGGATCACACAGAAGAACAAAGTGAGAAGATGCCGGAAGACGCCTGACGCCATCTGTCAGCATGGTGGAGGGAATGGGATGGGCTGGGGTTGGTAAAGTGGGAGATTTGTACAAGATAAAAGGGATTGTGAATAAGGAAGGCGATCACTCCGTGCACCGCCATGCCATACCCTGTGGACAGCGCCTGATTGGAGCCAATTTCATCCTACAACAGGACAATGACCCAAAGCACCTCCAAATTATACAGGAACTATTTAGGGAAGAAGCGGCAGCCGGTATTCTATCTGTAATGGAGGGGCCGGCGCAGTCACCACATCTCAGCCCCACTGACCGTACGGTACGCAAAACGTGCCCATCAAGCCAATCCAACTTGTGGGAAATGTCTCCAGATGACATCAGCAAATTAACCGCTAGAATGCCAAAGGTCTGCAATGCTGGAATTACTGCAAATGGAGAAAATTATTATTTCTAACCTTGTCAATGTCCTGACTATATTTTCTATTCATTTTACAACTCATTTGATAAATAAAAGTGCGAGTATTCATGGAAAACACTAAATTGTCTGGGTGACCCCAAACTTTTGAACAGTAGTGTATGTCATAGACCACACACAGGAGCAGCTGTATATATATATATGGCCCCTCCCCCCTCGATTATTATCATATATATGGCCCCTCCCCCTCTGGTATAATAATATATGGCCCCTCCCCCCTATATATACATACATAAGGCCCCTCCCCCTCTGGTATAATGATATATATATGGCCCCTCCCCCCTCTGGTATATATATACATACACATGGCCCCTCCCCCCTCGGGTATTATCATATATATGACCCCTCCCCTTGGGTATTATGATATATGGCCCCTCCCCCCTCGGGTATATATATATACACATGGCCCCTCCCCCTCGGGTATTATCATTCATATATATATATATATATATATATATATATATATATACGGTCCTTCCCTCCCTGTTCTGGCTCTTTCCGGGTTTTTTTCCTACAGACTTCCCCACAGAAAAATAAACCGCATGACAAATAATGTGACAGTCAGCACAAATCCGGTAGTAAGACGCAATCATTTCATAACATAATTTACAGGACCACAAACCGCGTAAAGACCCCGCATGTGCATGAGGCGTAACACAGGAGCTGACAAGACATGGACGACAGATGTGACAAGTTACCGGGCTGCCGACACTCTCCGCCATCTTCCCTCAGGACTGCCGGAAGCCGCCGTCTATACTCCGCGCATGCGCCTTGACAGCCGCAGTAATTACGTCACTTCTTCCGGTGAGCGCTCACGCTTACGCCGATTGGCTGATGAGGCTGTCAGTTATAAGAAGCTCGATGACTATTGGCTGCTGCTGTCTGCGCCCGTTCTATCGCCGTTACTCATGGTAACCAGTTGGCTAGTCCTTGATATACCGTTGTCCTGGAGACGAGACGCCTGGTGGTGTAAGAGAGAGAGAAGATCTGTGCTGGGTGAGTGAGGGTTAACTACCCCCTGTATAAACGGCTGCTGCCCCCTATATACCCTGCCTCCACGCTGCTGCCCCTATATACCCTCCCTCCACGCTGCTGCCGCCCCCTATATACCCTGCCTCCATGCTGCTGCTGCTCCCTATATACCCTGCCTCCATGCTGCTGCCGCCCCTATATACAATGCCTCCATGCTGCTGCTGTAAGAGACAGCCAATGTTGTCCTAAGCTTCATTTGTCTGTATAAACTGTTAATGTTGAATGTATTTCTGTGATTCTGTTCCTTTAAGACAGCAGCCATTGTAATTGTGACATGATGCTGGAGTGAGACCCCCACCTTTTATGTCAGCTTGCCTGTTCTGCAGACAGAATGTGAGCAGAGAAGCAGGAAGTGACGAGACAGAGAGCAGCAGCCATCTTAGCAAGTGTTGTATTGAACTGGTGTGGAGATTTTTCTGTACAGCTAAGCTGTATCTTGGTCCAGAGACAAACAGAGTGTAAAGAGACAACAGGACTAGTGAGTCCACGTGAAAGGAACTGTGCTCAGTGGCTGATCAGTGAGACTGACATTGTGACTGTGTATATGGATACCACAGATAGAGACTCGCAGTGCTGTTGATGTACTGGACGGCACCTGCTAAATCCCGGCTTACATCCCAGCTCAGTGTATGGATTCGGCAGGACTGTCAGTGTGCTGAGTGGAATCTGCTGTTGGATTACATTGCATTCAGTTGGTTTCCCTGTCTGTTAAAGAGGACTTCATTTCTCCCAAGATCCTGATAACCGTGAGGAGAGGACGCTTCACTATAAAAGAAAGGACCGACTTTGGGCCCCACCGCGCGCTTCTACGGACTGTAAGCGGTCCACCTGGACCACTGGGGAAAAGGGGGTGCACCCAAATGTGATGTCAGGGTCAGTTAGGGATAGTTTTGAGTATATTGTTCATTCAGTGTCCATACTGCAGAATTGGACAGAGTAAAAGTAGAAACCATTGCAGAATTTGCCTTGAAATTGTTCATGCTATATTGTATATTTTGCTTGTCTTTATCCCTGTCATTTTACCTTCAAATAGCCTTTATTAACTTATAGTAAATATATATTCTTTTCTTGAACTACCGCGTGTGCGTTCATTTCTGGTTGCGGAGACCAAACCACCTGCCTTGCTCTCGGTTCACAAATTGGCGTAGTCGGCAGGATCCGCTTACCAGAATGGACGGTGACGCACCCGTTCGGGAGAATGGTGCTGGAGGAAGAATGCCAGCAGGGGCTATAATGAGTCAGTTAGCTAAATTTGATGGCAATAATATGTCAGTGAGTATGTGGGTGGAACAGATACGAATGATACAGCGAATGTACCAGACCGCACCAGAAGTACTAGTAGAGCTAGCAATATTGACATTACAAGGGGATGCTAAGACCACGGTGATATTGAGGCCATTTGAACAAAGGCAGACATTTGAGCAAGTAGTCCAGATTCTAGAAACCATCTATGGAGAAACTGCATTGCTGGGGTCTCTGCAGGCTCGGTTCTTCCAGAGGGTACAACAGGAGAATGAAAGCCTTCCCCAATATGCAAATGCCCTACAAGAACTGCTCCGAGATATTCAAGTGAAGGAAAGAGGGGGCTCGCCAGCCTTCTGTAACCCTGATCGGACTCTCCGTGACCAGTTTGTCCTGGGGATACGTGACGGCAGTTTAACTGTGACTATGCAGGATTTTATACGACGAGAGACTGATGCTAAATTCCATGATGTACAGGTAGAGGCCATCTCCCGTGCCAATAGTATGTTCCCGAAGCCCCAGACCGCAGTTGGAGTTACTTTGTCACAGGGGGCTAGTTCTGGCTCAGAGACAGTAGAAAAGGGGACGGTTAAAGAAATTCTCACAGTAATGCAGAAACTGCAAGAGCAAATGGAACACTTGCACACCCGTTGTGATGAACATTCTATGAAAATTGCAGACTTCCAGAAAACTGGAGGTGAAAGGGTGAGCCGTCCATACCCAGAAAATCAGAATCACCCACCACCCCGTTGGAGGGATGAGGATAGGACCTACCGAAGGGGTCCAAATCAGTTAATGCAGTGCTCAGGAGAAATCGAAGGGGGCTTACCGAAGGGGCCCAAACAGATGGCCAGAACGACGGGAGATACGCTGCTGGGAGTGTGGACGGATGGGCCACGTTGCTGCTAGATGTCCAGAGCAGCGACAAACTTATGAGAGACCGCCGTTAAACTGAAGTCCCCTGCTGCTGTAGGGCGTGTAGTAGGGGAGACTGACAAGGAGACTATGTGGGGAGAATGCCCTAATGATGACCTGATCGCTGCAAGTCCTGTTATACAGGTGGAAATGGAGGGTATTCCGGTTACCGGGATGATTGACACGGGTTCCCAAGTAACGACCTTGAGTAGAGACTGTTATGAACGGTACTTCCAGCAACATGTGAAATATGATCCCCATACATTCGTACGAGTGGTCGCAGCTAACCAGTTACCAGTTCCAGTCGTGGGAGTGGCCTGGATGAATGTCCGGGTATGTGGCCAAGATCTGGGTAGGAAAGGCATTGTGGTGGTACAGGAGTCACATGAAGTAAAGGTCCCTGTCATTTTGGGGATGAATGTGTTAAAAGAATTAGATCAGATCCTCTTTGAAAAGAAAGGTCACGGTTATTGGAAAGAAACCACCACCCATCGGCCTACTCAAACAGCTTTCCAGCGGCTGATCCGGACATGTGGCTTACAGAAAAGTTCGGATGCGCAGCGTCCTCTGGCTCGAATTTCAGTTCCTTTGCATACAAAAGTTACACTGCCACCCAGTCGGGAGACAATAGTGTCTATGCCCGTAGGCACCTGTCGGAAACTAGAGGGCATAGCTGTGTTGGTAGAACCACTGCAGGCAGCCGAAGGAGGTGTTGATCCGCTAGTGGCCCGTTCCTTGGCAATAGTTCGCAATGGAAGAGTACCACTTCGATGTGTAAACACTCAGGACCAGAGTGTGGACCTGACCCCAGGGAGGCAGCTGGCTAACATCTATGTGACTCCGGAGGAAGTAAGGAAAGTAACTCTAATGCAGCTGAAGCCGACTGAAAGGGATGAGTGGACCGTAACTGTGTCCATGGGAGAAGATGAGGAACCCACCTCTGAATGGAATGGCCGTGCAATTCGAGAACAGATGAAGATGGATGCAAGTTCATGTTCTCTGGAATGGGTGCAGAAGGTAGATGAACTGTTGTGGGAGAACCGTGCCGCCTTTTCACGGTATGCTGAAGATTTTGGATGTACCACAGGGATCTACCATGAGATTCCCACAGGAGACACCCCTCCAATTAGAGAGCGCTACCGACAAATTCCTCCACAGTTGTATCAGGAAGTAAAAGAACTGTTAGCTAAGATGCTACAGGGTGGGATCATCCAAGAAAGCCAGAGTCCCTGGGCAGCTCCTGTGGTGTTAGTAAGAAAAAAAGATGGGTCCATCCGATTTTGCGTAGACTATCGGAAGTTAAACGCTTGCACCGTACGAGATTCCTACCCCTTGCCACGGATTGAGGAGTCCCTCTCAGCGCTGGGGAGAGCCCGGTACTTCTCCTCACTAGATCTGGCTAGTGGGTATTGGCAGGTGCCGATGGCCACAAAAGACAAGGAGAAGACGGCATTCATCTTGCCCATGGGACTATACGAATTTAACCGGATGCCCTTCGGGTTGACAAATGCACCCGGAACGTTTCAGCGGTTGATGGAGAAATGTCTCGGTGACTTCAACTTTGAGTTCACTCTCATCTACTTGGATGACATTATAGTGTATTCTGCGACCTTTGAAGACCATCTCCACCAGTTGGGGCAAGTATTTCGAAGATTGCGGGAACATGGGCTCAAATTGAAACCCAGTAAATGTCGGTTGTTCCAATCTGAAATTGATTACTTGGGTCACCGCGTATCAGGAGAAGGGGTGAGACCATCAAGAGACAAGATAGCGGCTGTTCAAGATTGGCCAATACCGACTACCCTGCGAGAAGTGAGGGCGTTCCTTGGAGTAGCCGGTTACTATCGACGGTTTATTAAGGATTTCGCCAAGGTAGCAGCACCACTTAATGCTCTCCTACGAGGCACATCCGGTGGTCCAAAGAACCGGTCCGTGAAGTGGGGACCTGAACAGGAACAAGCCTTCCAGGCATTAAAGGATGCACTGACAACAGCCCCAATCTTGGCATATGCTGATTACCACTTGCCGTTCCAGCTGTATACGGATGCAAGCCTGTATGGTCTTGGAGCAGTGCTTTCCCAGCTTCAGGATGGCCAGGAGAGGGTCATAGCGTACGGCAGCCGGTCTTTGAGAGATTCTGAAAGAAACCCCGAGAATTATAGTTCATTTAAGTTGGAGCTGTTGGCACTGGTATGGGCCATGACCGAGAAATTCTCTGAATATTTGACCGGTGCTGAAGTTTTAGTACTGACTGACAACAACCCACTAGCTCACCTGGAAAATGCCAAGCTTGGGGCGTTAGAGCAGAGGTGGATAGCCCGAATGACTAAGTTCAATTACCGCATTAAGTATCGGTCCAAGACAGAGAACCAGAATGCTGACGGGCTTTCTAACCGCCCAGACCCCCACAGTAGACGTGGATCATGAGTTGGAGCATGTGGAGGTGCCCGACTTCAGCAGATTTTCACAGGCCTTGGCCGTCGCTAATCAGTTTGAGTTGGAGGGGACTGAAACGGCTCCTTTCTTTGGTCCCTCACGACAGGAATGGGCACAGATACAACAGACCCATGAGGGGCTGGCACAGATGATCAAGTGTGTTGAGAAAGGCCAGAAGCCCTGTAGAGAGGAAAGAGAACGACTGACACGTGAGATATTATCTGTTCTGAGTCAGTGGGAAAAGTTGGAGATGAAAAATGGAGTGCTATGCCGAAAGGTCTATTTACCTTCTGAGATCGACATTCGATACCAAATTGTGGTGCCTAGTGAACTGGCTCGCTCGTTGGCAGTTGAGGCTCATAATAAGAATGGACATTTTGGTCATGAGAAGACCTTTCGTTGGTTACAGCGACTGATTTACTGCCCTGGTCTTCGTCAAATGGTCGAAGAAGTATGCCGCAGCTGTCGAACTTGTGAGATCCATAAGGCAATAGAACAGAGAGCTCCCCTGCAAACCATCGTGACCCAGGAACCTTTAGAAATTGTCATGATAGACTATCTAATGGTGGGCCCATCCAATAGCGGACACCAGTATTGCCTCGTAATGGTGGATCACTTCACCAAATTTGCGGTGGTAACCGCCACCAAGGACCAGACAGCTGAGTCAGCAGCTCGTGCTCTGTGCCAAGATTTCATTCGAGTATATGGGTGCCCTAAACGCATCCACTCCGACCAGGGTGCCTGCTTTGAGGGACACGTAATGAAAGAAGTTCAACGTATCTACGGGATAAAGAAGTCGCACACGACTCCATACCACCCTCAGGGAAATGGGGCCTGTGAAAGATTCAACAGAACTCTGCTACAGATGCTGCGGACTCTGGAGGAAGACAAGAAGTTACAGTGGCCTCAGTTCTTGTCTGAAATGGTGTGGGCCTATAACAATCAGGTCCATTCTACAACGGGGTACTCTCCTTATAGACTTCTCTTTGGGCGGTCTGGGCGAAGTGTAGGAGAATTACAGTTGGATGATGTGGATGGGTTCCCTCCGAGGGATCCAACCTCTTGGGTGCGGGCGCACCGGCAGAGACTTGAGACGATCCATCGATTGGTGCGGCAGCGTCTGCAAGAACATCCCCATCCTGATAAGACCCCAGTGCAAGAAGCACCATTGCAACCAGGCGACCTGGTGCTAGTTCGTGTCAAGAAACCCCAAGGGAAATTGGAAAGCCGATGGGAGGCTTTGCCGTATCGTGTTGTTGGCCGCAAGTATGCGAATGGGCCAGTGTACCAGGTCCAGAAAGAAGGAACTGATTGTGTTCGAGTACTTCACCGAAATATGTTGCGCCTGTGTCATTCTGAAGGGACAAATCATGATGGGCTTGCCAATGTGAATGAGCTCCCACAGTCAGAGAATGGAGGTGCGGAATGGGCCTCCGACGAGGAGGATGATTGTTGGCCGATCCCTGCTCCTGGGGATGTTCCACCTGTGACTACTGTATCTCCGGCCTGTGCCCCCTCTGGTGCGGAATCCGCTGGTCCTTCTCAGCCCATAGCTGCAGCACCCCATAATATACCACCGGTCCTCAGACGGACCACTAGGCCAAATGCTGGTATTCCCCCCTGTTCGGTATGCGCAGGATGAGTTTGTTTGGCCTGCCATACATCGGTATACTACCACCCTGTGCATAAAAGTACAACCCTCTGGATATACAGTCATAGGCAGGGACTGCCAATCTTAAAGTGGGGGGGAATATGTAAGAGACAGCCAATGTTGTCCTAAGCTTCATTTGTCTGTATAAACTGTTAATGTTGAATGTATTTCTGTGATTCTGTTCCTTTAAGACAGCAGCCATTGTAATTGTGACATGATGCTGGAGTAACTTCCCCCCCCTTTTATGTCAGCTTGCCTGTTCTGCAGACAGAATGTGAGCAGAGAAGCAGGAAGTGACGAGACAGAGAGCAGCAGCCATCTTAGCAAGTGTTGTATTGAACTGGTGTGGAGATTTTTCTGTACAGCTAAGCTGTATCTTGGTCCAGAGACAAACAGAGTGTAAAGAGACAACAGGACTAGTGAGTCCACGTGAAAGGAACTGTGCTCAGTGGCTGATCAGTGAGACTGACATTGTGACTGTGTATATGGATACCACAGATAGAGACTCGCAGTGCTGTTGATGTACTGGACAGCACCTGCTAAACCCCGGCTTACATCCCAGCTCAGTGTATGGATTCGGCAGGACTGTCAGTGTGCTGAGTGGAATCTGCTGTTGGATTACATTGCATTCAGTTGGTTTCCCTGTCTGTTAAAGAGGACTTCATTTCTCCCAAGATCCTGATAACCGTGAGGAGAGGACGCTTCACTATAAAAGAAAGGACCGACTTTGGGCCCCACCGCGCGCTTCTACGGACTGTAAGCGGTCCACCTGGACCACTGGGGAAAAGGGGGTGCACCCAAATGTGATGTCAGGGTCAGTTAGGGATAGTTTTGAGTATATTGTTCATTCAGTGTCCATACTGCAGAATTGGACAGAGTAAAAGTAGAAACCATTGCAGAATTTGCCTTGAAATTGTTCATGCTATATTGTATATTTTGCTTGTCTTTATCCCTGTCATTTTACCTTCAAATAGCCTTTATTAACTTATAGTAAATATATATTCTTTTCTTGAACTACCGCGTGTGCGTTCATTTCTGGTTGCGGAGACCAAACCACCTGCCTTGCTCTCGGTTCACACTGCTGCACCCTATATACCCTGCCTCCATGCTGCTGCCCCTATATACCCTGCCTCCACGCTTCTGCCGCCCCCTATATACCCTGCCTCCACGCTGCTGCTGCCCCCTATATACCCTGCCTCCATGCTGCTGCCCCTATATACACTGCCTCCATGCTGCTGCCGCCCCTATATACAATGCCTCCATGCTGCTGCCGCCCCTATATACAATGCCTCCATGCTGCTGCCGCCCCTATATACAATGCCTCCATGCTGCTGCCGCCCCTATATACAATGCCTCCATGCTGCTGCCGCCCCTATATACAATGCCTCCATGCTGCTGCTGCCCCCTATATACCCTGCCTCCATGCTGCTGCCCCTATATACCCCCTCCCTCCACGCTTCTGCCGCCCCCTATATACCCTCCCTCCATGCTGCTGCTGCCGCCCCCTATATACCCTGCCTCCATGCTGCTGCTGCCCCCTATATACCCTGCCTCCATGCTGCTGCTGCCCCTATATACAATGCCTCCATGCTGCTGCTGCCCCCTATATAACCTGCCTCCATGCTGCTGCCCCTATATACCCTTTCTCCACGCTGCTGCCGCCCCCTATATACCCTGCCTCCACGCTTCTGCCGCCCCCTATATACCCTGCCTCCACGCTTCTGCCGCCCCCCATATACCCTGCCTCCCCCGCTTCTCTGCCGCCCGCTTCTGCCGCCCCCTATATACCCTGCCTCCACGCTTCTGCCGCCCCCTATATACCCTGCCTCCACGCTGCTGCCGCCCCCTATATACCCTGCCTCCACGCTGCTGCCGCCCCCTATATACCCTGCCTCCATGCTGCTGCCCCTCCCCATATAACCTGCCTCAACGCTGCTGCCCCTATATACCCTTCCTCCATGCTGCTGCCGCCCCCATACACCCTGCCTCCGCCCCCTGCATACCCTGCCTCCACGCTGCCGCCGCCCCTATATACCCTGCCTCCACGCTGCCGCCGCCCCTATACCCTGGCTCCACGCTGCCGCCGCCCCCTATATACCCTGCCTCCACGCTGCCGCCGCCCCCCTATATACCCCGCCTCCACGCTGCCGCCGCCCCCCGTATACCCTGCCTCCACGCTGCCGCCGCCCCTATATACCCTCCCCTCCACGCTGCCGCCGCCCCCTGTATACCCCTGCCTCCGCCCCCGTGCATACCCTGCCTCCGCCCCCTGTACACCCTGCCTCCGCCCCCTGTATACCCTGCCGCCGCCCCCTGTATACCCTGCCGCCGCCCCCTGTATACCCCGCCGCCCCCCTGTATACCCTGCCTCCGCCCCTGCATACCCTGCCTCCGCCCCCGTATACCCTGCCTCCGCCCCCCCGTATACCCTGCCTCCGCCCCCTGTATCCCCTGCCTCCGCCCCCCGTATCCCCTGCCTCCGCCCCCCGTATCCCCCTGCCTCCGCCCCCTGTATCCCCCTGCCTCCGCCCCCCTGTATCCCCCTGCCTCCGCCCCCTGTATCCCCCTGCCTCCGCCCCCTGTATCCCCCTGCCTCCGCCCCCTGTATCCCCTGCCTCCGACCCCGTATCCCCCTGCCTCCGACCCCTCTATACCCTGCCTCCGCCCCCCTATACCCCGCCTCCATGCTGCTGCCGCCCCTCTATTCCCTGCCTCCATGCTGCCCCCCATATACCCTGCCTCCACGCTGCCGCCGCCCCCTATATACCCTGCCTCCACGCTGCCGCCGCCCCCTATATACCCTGCCTCCACGCTGCCGCCGCCCCCATACACCCTGCCGCCGCCCCCTATATACCCTGCCTCCATGCTGCCCCCTATATACCCTGCCTCCACGCTGCCGCCGCCCCCTATATACCCTGCCTCCACGCTGCCGCCGCCCCCATACCCCTGCCTCCACGCTGCCGCCGCCCCCTATATACCCCGCCTCCACGCTGCCGCCGCCCCCTATATACCCTGTCTCCACGCTGCCGCCGCCCCCTATATACCCCGCCTCCACGCTGCCGCCGCCCCCTATATACCCTGCCGCCGCCCCCTATATACCCTGCCTCCATGCTGCCCCCTATATACCCTGCCGCCGCCCCCTATATACCCTGCCTCCATGCTGCCCCCTATATACCCTGCCTCCACGCTGCCGCCGCCCCCTATATACCCTGCCTCCACGCTGCCGCCGCCCCCTATATACCCCGCCCCACGCTGCCGCCGCCCCCTATATACCCTGCCTCCACGCTGCCGCCGCCCCCCATATACCCTGCTCCACGCTGCCGCCGCCCCCATATACCCTGTCTCCACGCTGCCGCCGCCCCCCACATACCCCCGCCTCCACGCTGCCGCCGCCCCCTATATACCCTGCCGCCGCCCCTATATACCCTGCCTCCACGCTGCCGCCCGCCCCCTATATACCCTGCCGCCGCCCCCTATATACCCTGCCTCCATGCTGCCCCCTATATACCCTGCCTCCACGCTGCCGCCGCCCCCTATATACCCTGCCTCCACGCTGCCGCCGCCCCCTATATACCCCTGCCTCCACGCTGCCGCCGCCCCCTATATACCCTGCCTCCACGCTGCCGCCGCCCCCTATATACCCTGTCTCCACGCTGCCGCCGCCCCCTATATACCCTGCCTCCACGCTGCCGCCGCCCCTACATACCCTGCCGCCGCCCCTATATACCCCGCCTCCACGCTGCCGCCGCCCCCTATATACCCCGCCGCCGCCCCCTCATATACCCTGCCTCCACGCTGCCGCCCCCTATATACCCTGCCTCCACGCTGCTGCCGCCCCCTATATACCCTCCCTCCACGCTGCTGCCGCCCCCCATATACCCTCCCTCCACGCTGCTGCCGCCCCCATATACCCTGCCTCCATGCTGCTGCCGCCCCCTATATACCCTGTGTGAAAGATCCTCAGTGCGCCAACACCGCTTTGGCCACACCCCGAGTCCTCTTTCATATAAAAACCACACTCACCGCCAGTGAGTGCCGGGGTTCACAAGATAAATACAAGACAAGCCTTCTAAATTTTATATATTTATTAACCCCTAAATGGGTCGGTATTAAAATCTAACATATACAGTTCAGAACAGATATGCAGATATATGCAAGCATTAACAGTTACTAGTTACAAGATACAGTACAAATAAAATAAAAGGGATAAAGGTGAAATAATTACTTTACCACACATGTCCTTGATGTGGTTCTGTAGTCCAACACTCACACATGCATGTGTGAGTCACCAGTGGAGGCTTCTTGGCATGTGGCATTAACTCCTAGCATGTGGCATCACAGTACAATAATCCCGCCTGCATGCTCTTCACAGTCTCTCAGCATTAGTCCAATAGTCTCTCTCAGTCTCTTGTAGGCTCATCATCGTCAGCAGCAGCATTCCAACCTGCCTGCTCATAGTAGCATCTCAGTCAAAGTCTGTAATATCCTGTAGCATCATCTCTATAGCATCATCTCAGCACAGTCTTCATAGCATGATCTCCCCTAGTGTCATCTCCTCCCACTGACTCTTACCTCATCTTTCATACCCTTTATGCCACCTCCCAGAATGAGGTCACCGGCGGCAGCAAGTCTCATAGAATAATCCCCTCAAATCCAGATCTTTTGTATGTAGATGAGACCAAAGTGAATTGATACACTGTTATCAGTCATATCTGATCAACATCCCAGGCTTGAACAATGCACTATTGTTTGATCACTCAGGGCTGTATAGGAATACAATGGAGCCCTATTGTTCCAGCTTTGCCACTACTGCCAATATGCACCTAGGCACCTGCGCACAGTATGAATGAGTGCAAGCAAGAAGGGAGATCCTATACCCAGAGACCAAAATACATCTGAGTTATAGCTACACTTAAGCAGAATCATCACACCTGCCTCCATGCTGCTGCCGCCCCTATATACCCTGCCTCCATGCTGCTGTCGCCCCCTATATACCCTGCCTCCATGCTGCTGTCGCCCCCTATATACCCTGCCTCCAGCACTATATACCCTGCCTCCATGCTGCTGCTGCCGCCCCCTATATACCCTGCCTCCATGCTGCTGCCGCCGCCCCCTATATACCCTGCTTCCATGCTGCTGCTGCCGCCCCCATATACCCTGCCTCCATGCTTCTGCCGCCCCTATATACCCTGCCTCCATGCTTCTGCCGCCCCTATATACCCTGCCTCCATGCTGCTGTCGCCCCCTATATACCCTGCCTCCACGCTGCCGCTGCCCCCTATATACCCTGCCTCCACGCTGCTGCTGCCGCCCCCTATATACCCCGCCTCCACGCTGCCGTCACCCCCTATATACCCTGCCTCCATGCTGCTGCTGCCGCCCCCTATATACCCTGCCTCCACGCTGCCGCCGCCCCCTATATACCCTGCCTCCATGCTGCTGCTGCCGCCCCCTATATACCCTGCCTCCATGCTGTCCCGTCTCTATTTCGTATGTTTAACTTTCTTGTTTTATTTCAGGTAAAGATGACAAAATCACAAATCTGTCTGTGGTAAATAAACTACCTGCCCTCACTGCTGTCCTTAGCCCTTCCTCCGCTACCTGCCCCCACTGCTGTCCTCTTAGCCCCTCCCCCCGCTACCTGCCCCCACTGCTGTCCTTAGCCCTTCCTCCGCTACCTGCCCTCACTGCTGTCCTTAGCCCTTCCTCCGCTACCTGCCCCCACTGCTGTCCTCTTAGCCCCTCCCCCCGCTACCTGCCCCCACTGCTGTCCTTAGCCCTTCCTCCGCTACCTGCCCCCACTGCTGTCCTCTTAGCCCCTCCCCCGCTACCTGCCCCCACTGCTGTCCTTAGCCCCTCCCCCCGCTACCTGCCCCCACTGCTGTCCTCTTAGCCCCTCCCCCGCTACCTGCCCCCCACTGCTGTCCTTAGCCCTTCCCTCCGCTACCTGCCCCCACTGCTGTCCTTAGCCCTTCCTCCGCTACCTGCCCCCACTGCTGTCCTCTTAGCCCCTCCCCCGCTACCTGCCCCCACTGCTGTCCTCTTAGCCCCTCCCCCCGCTACCTGCCCCCACTGCTGTCCTCTTAGCCCCTCCCCCGCTACCTGCCCCCACTGCTGTCCTTAGCCCTTCCTCCGCTACCTGCCCCCACTGCTGTCCTTAGCCCTTCCTCCGCTACCTGCCCCCACTGCTGTCCTCTTAGCCCCTCCCCCCGCTACCTGCCCCCACTGCTGTCCTCTTAGCCCCTCCCCCCGCTACCTGCCCCCACTGCTGTCCTCTTAGCCCCTCCCCCGCTACCTGCCCCCACTGCTGTCCTTAGCCCTTCCTCCGCTACCTGCCCCCACTGCTGTCCTCTTAGCCCCCCCCCCCGCTACCTGCCCTCACTGCTGTCCTCTTAGCCCCTCCCCCGCTACCTGCCCCCACTGCTGTCCTTAGCCCTTCCTCCGCTACCTGCCCCCACTGCTGTCCTCTTAGCCCCTCCCCCGCTACCTGCCCTCACTGCTGTCCTTAGCCCTTCCTCCGCTACCTGCCCCCACTGCTGTCCTCTTAGCCCCTCCCCCCGCTACCTGCCCTCACTGCTGTCCTCTTAGCCCCTCCCCCGCTACCTGCCCCCACTGCTGTCCTTAGCCCTTCCTCCGCTACCTGCCCCCACTGCTGTCCTCTTAGCCCCTCCCCCGCTACCTGCCCCCACTGCTGTCCTCTTAGCCCCCTCCCCCGCTACCTGCCCTCACTGCTGTCCTTAGCCCCTCCCCCGCTACCTGCCCTCACTGCTGTCCTTAGCCCCTCCCCCGCTACCTGCCCCCCACTGCTGTCCTCTTAGCCCCTCACCTGCTACCTGCCTCCACTGCTGTCCTTAGCCCTTCCTCCGCTACCTGCCCCCACTGCTGTCCTTAGCCCTTCCTCCGCTACCTGCCCCCACTGCTGTCCTAGCCCTTCCTCCGCTACCTGCCCCCACTGCTGTCCTTAGCCCTTCCTCCGCTACCTGCCCCCACTGCTGTCCTTAACCCTTCCTCCGCTACCTGCCCCCACTGCTGTCCTTAGCCCTTCCTCCGCTACCTGCCCCCACTGCTGTCCTCTTAGCCCCTCCCCCGCTACCTGCCCCCACTGCTGTCCTCTTAGCCCCTCCCCCGCTACCTGCCCTCACTGCTGTCCTCTTAGCCCCTCCCCCGCTACCTGCCCCCACTGCTGTCCTTAGCCCTTCCTCCGCTACCTGCCCCCACTGCTGTCCTCTTAGCCCCTCCCCCGCTACCTGCCCTCACTGCTGTCCTCTTAGCCCCTCCCCCGCTACCTGCCCCCACTGCTGTCCTTAGCCCTTCCTCCGCTACCTGCCCCCACTGCTGTCCTCTTAGCCCCTCCCCCGCTACCTGCCCTCACTGCTGTCCTTAGCCCTTCCTCCGCTACCTGCCCCCACTGCTGTCCTCTTAGCCCCTCCCCCGCTACTTGCCCCCATTGCTATCCTCTTAGCTCCTCCCCTTTTCTTGCCTTTGTTGGTCTCTTAGGAAGGATGTGACTACTTGTGACCTGGAGAGACTGGAGCGCGCCCAGAGCCATGAAGACCTGCGTAGGTAGCGTGCCCCTCCCTCCGCCCCCCCATGTCCGCCCCTCCCTCCGCCCCCCATGTCCGCCCCTCCCTCCGCCCCCCCGTGTCCGCCCCCTCCCTCCGCCCCCCCCTGTCCGCCCCTCCCCCCCGCCCCCCCGTGTCCGCCCCTCCATGTCCGCCCCCCCCTGTCCGCCCCCCCCCCCCCCCATGTCCGCCCTATGCCTGGCCTCATCCCCTGTTGTCTCTTCCCAGAGCGCTGTCTGACCTGCTGAGTGTGGGGAGCCTCGGCGAGCCTCGCGCCTCCATCCTGCTGGACCTCTTGTTTTACACTGTGCGGTTCTGCTGGGACAGAGGCCGGCCGGCCGCAGACGTCCTGTGTGTTCTCCGTGGTGCAGACTACGCATGCGGCTTGTGTAGGTGAGATGACGGCGCTCCTGGCTGGTGCTGCCCACTTCCTTCTCGCCACCTCCTGCTGACTTCCCCTTTCTCTGTCCAGGGTCACCCCTTGGGAATGTAGCCGAATGTTGGCGCCATTTCCAGGACTTGCTCCTTGCTCACGCTGTGCATGTAAGTTCTGCGCCTTATCTGGTTCTCTGCACCACTCCTCACACTGGTTAACCCTTCTCTTCCTTCCTTGGCAGCGGCCTCCATTCAGTGTTGGTGTCTTCTCCCCGCAGCAGATTCTGCACATATCCGACTATTTTATGAAGACGTATTTCCGCCACTTCAAGCTGTATAAATACGTGTTTACCCCTAAGGTAATAGGTAATAGTCAGGTGGTATAAATAGTAAACAGTCACCGGCAGTGACTCCGCTCTCTTCTTACAGGTCAACTTCGATCTGTCAGTCGTGTATAATGGAATCACTGAACTGGAAGACACGAAGGACGAAGGTGCTGGGGATGTAATGGGGGAATGCTGGGCACCGGCGCTGCACTAATGGGGGAATGCTGGGCACCGGCGCTGCACTAATGGGGGAATGCTGGGCACCGGCGCTGCACTAATGGGGGAATGCTGGGCACCGGCGCTGCACTAATGGGGGAATGCTGGGCACCGGCGCTGCACTAATGGGGGAATGCTGGGGATGTAATGGGGGAATGCTGGGCACCGGCGCTGCACTAATGGGGGAATGCTGGGGATGTAATGGGGGAATGCTGGGGATGTAATGGGGGAATGCTGGGGATGTAATGGGGGAATGCTGGGGATGTAATGGGGGAATGCTGGGGATGTAATGGGGGAATGCTGGGGATGTAATGGGGGAATGCTGGGGATGTAATGGGGGAATGCTGGGGATGTAATGGGGGAATGCTGGGGATGTAATGGGGGAATGCTGGGGATGTAATGGGGGAATGCTGGGGATGTAATGGGGGAATGCTGGGGATGTAATGGGGGAATGCTGGGGACTGGCGCTGCACTAATGGGGGAATGCTGGGCACCGGCGCTGCACTAATGGGGGAATGCTGGGGATGTAATGGGGGAATGCTGGGCACCGGCGCTGCACTAATGGGGGAATGCTGGGGATGTAATGGGGGAATGCTGGGCACTGGCGCAGCACTAATGGGAGAATGCTGGGGATGTAATGGGGGAATGCTGGGCACTGGCGCAGCACTAATGGGAGAATGCTGGGGATGTAATGGGGGAATGCTGGGCACCGGCGCAGCACTAATGGGAGAATGCTGGGGATGTAATGGGGGAATGCTGGGCACCGGCGCTGCACTAATGGGGGAATGCTGGGGATGTAATGGGGGAATGCTGGGGATGTTATGGGGGAATGCTGGGGATGTAATGGGGGAATGCTGGGCACCGGCGCTGCACTAATGGGGGAATGCTGGGCACCGGCGCTGCACTAATGGGGAAAGCTGGGCACCGGCGCTGCACTAATGGGGGAATGCTGGGCACCGGCTCTGCACTAATGGGGGGGGGAATGCTGGGGATGTCATGGGGGAATACTGGGCACTGGCGCAGCACTAATGGGGGAATGCTGGGGATGTCATGGGGGGGAATGCTGGGCACCGGCGCTGCACTAATGGGGGAATGCTGGGCACCGGCGCTGCACTAATGGGGGAATGCTGGGGATGTAATGGGGGAATGCTGGGGATGTAATGGGGGAATGCTGGGGGATGTCATGGGGGAATGCTGGGGATGTCATGGGGGAATGCTGGGCACTGGCGCTGCACTAATGGGGGAATGCTGGGGATGTAATGGGGGAATGCTGGGCACCGGCGCTGCACTAATGGGGGAATGCTGGGCACCGGCGCTGCACTAATGGGGGAATGCTGGGGATGTAATGGGGGGAATACTGGGCACCGGCGCAGCACTAATGGGGGAAAGCTGGGCACCGGCACTGCACTAATGGGGGAATGCTGGGGATGTAATGGGGGAATACTGGGCACTGGCACAGCACTAATGGGGGAATGCTGGGGATGTAATGGGGGGAATACTGGGGATGTTATGATGGGGGAATGTTGGGCACCGGGCGCTGCACCAATGGGGGAAAGCTGGGCACCAGCGCTGCACTAATGGGGGAATGCTGGGGATGTAATGGGGGAATACTGGGCACCGGCGCTGCACTTTGGGGGGGAATGCTGGGGATGGTAATGGGGGAATGCTGGGGACCGGCGCACTAATGGGGGAATGCTGGGCACCGGCGCTGCACTAATGGGGGAATGCTGGGCACCGGCGCTGCACTAATGGGGGAATGCTGGGCATCGGCGCTGCACTAATGGGGGAATGCTGGGGATGTAATGGGGGAATGCTGGGCACTGGCGCTGCACTAATGGAGGAATGCTGGGGATGTAATGGGGGAATACTGGGGATGTAATGGGGGGAATGTTGGGCACTTGCGCTGCACTAATGGGGGAAAGCTGGGCACCGGCGCTGCACTAATGGGGGAATGCTGGGGATGTAATGGGGGAATACTGGGCACCGGCGCAGCACTAATGGGGGAATGCTGGGGATGTAATGGGGGAATGCTGGGGATGTTATGGGGGAATGTTGGGCACGTAATGGGGAAAGCTGGGCACCGGCGCTGCACTAATGGGGGAAAGCTGGGCACCGGCGCTGCACTAATGGGGGAATGCTGGGCACCGGCGCTGCACTAATGGGGGAAAGCTGGGCACTGGCGCAGCACTAATGGGGGAATGCTGGGGATGTCATGGGGGGAATGCTGGGGATGTCATGGGGGGGGGGGGGAATACTGGGCACAAGCGCAACAGAAAAGGGTTTGTAGTGAACCAGATGGTGGCCCCCATGTTTACCTGGTGTGGTTGTGTTTTCAGCAGGAGATTATGAGACGTCTGGGTCAGAGGGCAGTGCACAGAGCACAGGGTAAGACGTGTTTGTATCTTGGGCTCTTCTGGACCATTTAGGGAGGTTTCTTCTGGTTTCCTGATGTTCATTTCTTCCCTCGCCCACAGGGAGGTGCGGAGCAGCAAGTGAGACAGAACATGGGGCCTCCAGAAGTAGAAGCTACAGAGGAGTTAGGAGCACGTGCAGGGGAAGCGAGCTGGTCAGTGATGATACCTGGTCACAGCGGCTAGCACTAAAGTCTTCTCCACCTCCTGGCTGAAAACCATGAACTCTGAACCCACAGCAGAGCACACAAATAAATCCTGTCCGCAACCCGAATCCTCGTCTCATACAGACAAAGATGAATGATAAAATGAGAGAAGTGACAGAGGGGCCCTCGTGAATCCCTCGATAGACCATCCTCTGGGGCTCAGGTGGTGGCCGGTAAAAGGAGAAACCAAAGTGTAGTATATGATAGAAGACTCCACCTTGTTTAGCTTTATTCACACCACACAGTTTCTGAGCCGCGTGGTGTCCTCGGAGAAGTATAAACTATTGCTTGCACTACTTTTTTATGGCCCTGATTTGCCCATTGAAGGCAATGGTCCTAGGGAAAAAAGCAGATGACCGTTCGACTGTGACCAACACGGCTGAGAATCCACCCCAGTCATGTGAATAGAGTCCTAAAGTTTAATCCCCCTCGGAGGTCTTGGTGCCTTCTCTGTCATCCCCACATAAATAAGATCACTGGACATTTGTTAAACTATTGGAGGATCTCTAGATAGTGACAGGCTCTTACAGGAAGTATGCCATCTGTAAAGACGTCAGTCATGCTCGGTGTCCCATCCTTGTAGGATCTCTAGATAGTGACAGGCTCTTATATGAAGTATGTATGCCATCTGTAAAGACGTCAGTCATGCTCGGTGTCCCATCCTTGGAGGATCTCTAGATAATGACAGGCTCTTACAGGAAGTATGCCATCTGTAAAGACGTCAGTCATGCTCGGTGTCCCATCCTTGGAGGATCTCTAGATAGTGACAGGCTCTTACAGGAAGTATGCCATCTGTAAAGACGTCAGTCATGCTCGGTGTCCCATCCTTGGAGGATCTCTAGATAATGACAGGCTCTTACAGGAAGTATGCCATCTGTAAAGACGTCAGTCACGCTCGGTGTCCCATCCTTGGAGGATCTCTAGATAGAGACAGGCTCTTACAGGAAGTATGCCATCTGTAAAGACGTCAGTCATGCTCGGTGTCCCATCCTTGGAGGATCTCTAGATAGTACGGCTCTTACAGGAAGTATGCCATCTGTAAAGACGTCAGTCATGCTCGTGTCCCATCCTTGGAGGATCTCTAGATAGTGACAGGCTCTTACAGGAAGTATGCCATCTGTAAAGACGTCAGTCATGTTCGTGTCCCTTCCTTGTAGGATCTCTGGATAGTGGCAGGCTCTTCTTAGTATTGGGAGTCCACTTCCAATCTGCAGATAATTTAGACAGATGCAAGTTTCTAGGATCCAATCTAGGTAATGTCACCCAGGGCACTCAGTGCTATAGGTAAAAGTTGACAGGACCAAAGGTACAATATGACATAGTGATATCAGACACCAAGGAGGCATAAGCAGCAGATTAAGACTGACCTGAAAGGGAGTCTTCCCCCGTCCCCCAGCATATTCCACTGCTAGACATGGCACCTGTCCGGGATGTCACTGCTGCAGTGGGGGTAGCCTTCAGCTCTGGGAGCACCTCACATATGCTTAGAGGATTCCCTGAGCCCACAGATGTTTCACATCATAATTGGAGTGGGGGTCTCCGAGAGCAGAGACACAGACCTTAGACATTCGTCCCTGTCACAGATAAACTATGCCGGGGTGGAGACGCAGAACTCAGATCACGGACGATAAAGCACTCACAATTAGGGGACATTATAGCTGCGGCCCGGGCCACACACACAAGAGCCGGGGAGAAGATCACTGAAGACTATGACATCCTGTGCAGACAGGAAGAGGAGGAGCCACAACATCACCTATAGACTTGTATAGGAGAATCTTCTAAGACGTGTTCTGTGCCCTCTGCAGAGAACAGTCCATAAGCTGTATATAGAGAGAAGTATGTGCCCCCTCCACATTATACACTATATATAGAGAGAACTATGTGCCCCCTCCACATTATACACTATATATAGGGAAGTATGTGCCCCCTCCACATTATACACTATATAGAGAGAAGTATGTGCCCCCTCCACAAATATACTATATAGAGAGAAGAATGTGCCCCCTCCACATTATATACTGTATATAGGGGAAGTATGTGCCCCCTCCACATTATACACTATATAGAGAGAGAATATGTGCCCCCTCCACATTATACACTATATATAGGGAAGTATGTGCCCCCTCCACATTATACACTATATAGAGAGAACTATGTGCCCCCTCCACATTATATAGAAGTATGTGCTATATATAGGTGAAGTATGTGCCTCCTCACATATACACTATATAGAGAGAACTATGTGCCCCCTCCACATTATACACTATATATAGGGAAGTATGTGCCCCCTCCACATTATACACTATATAGAGAGAACTATGTGCCCCTCCACATTATACACTATATAGAGAGAGAAGTATGTGCCCCCTCCACATTATATACTATATAGAGGGAGAGTATGTGCCCCCTCCACATTATACACTATATATAGGGAAGTATGGCCCTCTCTACATTATACACTATATAGAGAGAAGTATGTGCCCCCCTCCACATTATACACTATATAGAGAGAAGTATG